>JAVQJF010062901.1:0-28589 GCA_036023855.1 Gadopsis marmoratus | reverse complement strand
ATAATTAATATTTGTTGATAGAGAGAGAGAGAGAGAGACAGAGACAGAGAGAGAGACAGAGAGAGAGAGAGAGAGAGAGAGAGAGAGAGATGTGTATTCATGTGTATTATTTCTGTGGTCAGAGACAGTTCAATTAATCAACATTTTATAAGAATGAATAACTCATTAACAAAGTCACACTGGGGAACTGATTCTCTGGTTTGTGATTTCATATAGTTTAGTGCAAAACTCTGCAGGAGCATGTCTTAGCTTGTGTTCAGTCTTGCAAAACAGTGAAATAAAATGTCACCTATTTTTGGGGATTGTATCTTCCCTTATGACAGTGACTCGGTAAACATGTTTATATGGAATCAAAATCTGTTGACGTAATGAAATTCAGTTCAGGCCTGTCTCGATGCAAGACAATGCATTTTAATATGATTAAGTATGCTAGAATTGTTGTAAACACTTTAATTATTCCATTATTTCTACGGTATAGTATTTTGGCCACTGGTTGCAGGAGGTTTTTTTTTTGGCATCAGTAAGAGACAAAGCTGTAAATTAAAACGGACTCAATGTAATGATCATGATCAGAACCTTTTTAGATGATTAATTATATTCTGTCTGGACTGATATGGGCACAATCTAATTTTATCAGAGGCAAAGTATAATCAGTGAACTCAAATGAAGCCTTTCAGACAGTCTATTGTTCATTCATAATGCAATGCTTCTGTAGATTATATGCTGTATATGCATGGTCTTTAGTAATTGATTTTGACCATGCAGAGCTGTTGGTGAGTGGGAGATAACTTTTTGATGGCAGCATTGCAGCTGGCTGGAGATAAAGTGAACCAGATAGAAAAAGGGTCCGCTCAAAGGGCCACATTTTAAATGAAATTCTGCAAATGTCACCAATTTGAAGTTCCTGTCCAGGAGCTGTGTACCCGGTTAATTGTCATTGGACATGATTGTGGTCAACTGAAAACTTAACTGATGTCAAATGCCATTACATTTACTGTAGCTGTGATAAAGAGTCATGCACTGCGTGGTGTACCGTTCAGCCAAAGCTAATTACTTTAAATCACCCAGTTCCTCTGTGGGTTAAGGTTAACCTAACACTTTTACAGGACTGAAAATTAGCCCATGTCACCAGTGTCCTTAGGCTCTAAATCCATTTTTAACATCCTACATTTTGTCAATCCCTTGTAATCACTTGTTCTATATAAATACATTTTGAATGATTGATTGATTGACCGCATTTACACTTAGTCACTTTAGGTGTTTTGGCTGGATTGGATAGCTGTATGGTCTCCAAAAAAGCTACGATTTAATGCACCCAAGAAGCATTTGAGATGGATTGAGAGCCAGATAGGTGGTGTGAGTCTAGCCAGATGTAAATGTATCCGTCTCTCCAGGCCATATACAAGTGTACCTGCATCATGCAGTCTATGAACATAGTCCCCAGCAGGATCTGTCCCCAGGGATAACAGTAGCTGAAGTTATGCTGAAAGTATAGTCTTAAAAAACATTTTTAAAAAAAGGCTCACAAATACAAACATCCAGAAGGTGCACTGACCTGTTGTAGTGTTTATCTGATGCCTGATCGGTGCAACCACTGAATGATCTATGTGGGTGAGAGAGCATTGATCCGCATAGGCGAGGGTGTGGCGTGAGGGAGAGCCCAAGCCTTTTGATCAAACCTTTATCTCACTCGCAGTTCATGAATACGATTCATAGACGTGTTTGTGTTACTCTCTTAATACTTGTTAGCTGAACTGTTACTGTTGTAGCTAAACTGCTAAAGTGCAGATGTTATTCTTCGTGGGGGCAGTGTTGTAGTTACCATTACCACCACCTCTGGACTGGAGTAGACTGCAGTGATTTGCAGGTATCCTGGGAAAACCATGACAGACTGCATTGATAATGTTTGTGACCTGGCCAACGGAGACACATACCGTGGCTCAGTATAAATGAAAGTGTATTAAATCTCAAATGTGTTTAATCTCCAATACCATGACTCTTGTAATGTGGCCAAAATGTCAAATTTGTGCCTATATTCACGCCACTTTTTCAGTCCGAAACATCAACCTGTATCTACTCGTTTCATTCATGTTATTCTTCCACTCTGGAAAAAACAATTTTCTCACATATTGTGCACAGGGCATTTGCATTTGAAGACAATGGCGTGAATTATATGAAATCACAGGAGCACAGGCTCAAATTGAATGGTGCCTCATTCATATGTATTTCTGGTACTCGGGGGTGGGGGGTGTTACTCATACACCTTCCCACCCCTGGATCTGAAATGGCTCTGACCTTCTGATCAAAAGGCTGCTTGTCAAAAATTCTATTGGTTTGATAAGGATCAGGGTTGGATTGTATCAATTATTTCATTAAACTGTCTCCCTATTTGATGAAATGTAATTTTTATCTCAGTGTTGAAAAAACAGATGTGTCAGTTTGAATGTTTTGTTTCAAATGTTCATGATCCCTCATTAGTTTCCTAGCTTAGAAGGGATAAAACATGACATCACAAAGCTCACATTATACAAAATTAGATGTCTCTAAGGGTTGGTGGAGACATGCTACTGAAATTTAAATTAACAGGACTCCTATTAATCCAACAAAACAGAAACACAGTTTTGGATTTAGGCTACTGAGCCTCTAGTTTATAGTTTTCTGGCCAAAGGGACAGGCATGTTTAATTAAGTTTTTGTTTTTTCAATTTAGTTTAGCTTAATTAATTCATTTGCTTCATTTTGCCATGCTGAAGCAGTGCCAGTAACAGAAATGTGTTTTGCTGCATTTTGGACACCAGTGGAAACTGCAAGGCATTTGATTGTTGCCTTCATATCTTTGTTAAAGGTTCTTCATGCAAATCCTGTTCACATATTCCATATCAGCTCTGACTTTCTGATATAATAGGACTTGATCCTGAAGAACAGCCAAATAGCTGCAGGGCACATCTTTTTAGTACCCTCCTCTTCCTACTCGAGTGGCTGTTGACACTTGCCAGAGGGTGCAATTGTACAATTAGCACTCCTACTGCAACTACTAGTGACAGTGTCATACTCAGCTGTTAATAAATAGAAGGCGTAATGTGACATTTAAAAGAAAATGGAATGCAAATGATATCATGATCCTGATACCTTTAATTTTTCAAACGCCCTGTTATAAAATCACTGTCAGGATGCCAACCAGATCAATCCCATTTTTTTTTAAATGTAAAGTATTGTATCTGATGATTATGTGAATGTTAAAAATTAATAGAATTACAATGGCCCCATTTACTTACGGTTCCCTTTTTAAAAAACATAAAATGAAAAAGCACCAACTCCAACAACTTAAAATGCATAAATAGAGAAAAAACATTATAGAATAACATGTAATAAGAGTATTTCTGCACTACACTCTTCCTTCCCACAGTAGATCTCCAATTTACAACCTCAGATTGTGTAATGTTGTGTTAGCATGTGCATGGAGTAACGGGCTGTAAAGGACATGAGGGGTAACCTCTTAAAGGCTTTCTCACATCATTAGCTTTTACAAGAATGGGTTAAAGGAGAGGGTGATCAACTTGGCGAAATTACGTGAAAGAAGAGAAAACATATTTATATAGCAACTCATGCATAAAGGTTAATAAACTGTGGCAAAATAACCAGGGCTAGATCATACTGCTTATTCTGTAAAATCAAGTTTAAACCAAGGACACACACATTACAGAGATGCTGAATATCACACAGTTTTGTAAAGGTTATCGGAAATGTAGCCAACCTCACCACTTTCTATACATATAATAGTCACATACTGACCTGATCATAGCTGCTTTACATTTTATATACAGTTGCGTTCCTTCTTTTTGTCACTACCCCAATAGTCTGTTGTTCATTCCATATATATTATGTTCATCTATATGCACTTGTGTGATGCTAAACTATATTTCTTACTGTGTCAAACATCAGATATTTATCATCTAAAGCTGTACTAGTAAACGGTCTAATATCTTAGCGAGATATTTTGTCTTACTGAAACCTGGCTGTGTCATGATGAATATGTTAGCCTAAACCAATCCACTCCCCCCAGTCACATTCCTCGAGGCACAGGAGGAGGTGGAGTTGCAGCCATCTTCGAGCTTATTGATCAACCCTAAGCCTAAACTAAATTATAGCTCGTTCGAAATCCTTGTTCTTAGTCTTTCACACCCAACCTGGAAAACACTACAGCCAATTCTATTTGTGTGCTGTACCTATTTGTGTGCTCCTGGACCGTATTCTGAATTTGTATCTGAATTTTCAGAGTTCTTATCAGGTTTAGTCCTTAAAAAACATAAAGTAATTATTGCAGGTGATTTTAATATTCATGTAGACGTTGATAATGACAGCCTTAGTTCTGCGTTTATCTCATTATTGGATTCGATTGGCAACTATGGAGCCTGATACACATTTAGACTGTTTTTCTCTTATCAACTAACTACAATGATTTTTTCATCTAAACCATCGGCGTGTCCCAACTAGGCTGCTAAAAGACATTTTACCATTAGTTAGTACTTTTTTACTAGATATGATCAATCTGTCCTTATGTGCCTTTTAAAGTAGCTGTAATGGAACCTCTTCTTAAAAGGCCCACTCTTGAGCCAGGGGTTTTATCAAACTATAGACCTATTTCTAGCCCTCTATTTCTCTCCAAGATCACCAATCAGTTGTGTGACTTCCTACACAACAAAAAGTTGTTGGAGGATTTTCAGTCAGGATTTAGAGTGCACCACAGCACAGAGACAGCACTGTTGAAAGTTACAAATGACCTTCTAATTGCATCAGACACAGGACTTGTCTCTGTACTTGTCTTGTTAGATCTTAGTCCTGTATTTGATACTATTGACCATCATGTTCTCTTACATCGACTGGAACATTTAATTGGCATTAAAGAAACCGCACTAAGCTGGTTTAAGTCCTATTTTTCAGATCAATATCAGTTTGTACATGTTAATGATGAATCATCATTAACAATCATTAATGATGACTAACCAAAGTTAGTCATGGAGTTCCACAAGTTTCTGTGCTTGGACCAATTCTATTCACCTTATAAGTGCTTCCTCTAGGCAATATTACTGATAAGCACTCCATAGATTTTTATTGCTTTGAAGATGGTACAATTATATTTATCGATCAAGCCAGATGAAACCAATCAATTAGTTAAACTTCCAGCATGCCTCAAGGACCTAAAAACTTGTATGACCTGCGATTTTCTAATGTTAAACTTAGACAAAACTGACGTTTTTGTGCTTGAAATAGAATTCAAAATCCTTCTTCTTCTTCTTCTAGTTTTACGGTGGTTGGCATCCAGGTGCATTATCATCACCTTCCGCTCCGGAGAGCGGAACAGACAATAGACCCAAGATCTACATCCCTGCAACTCTCTGCATTTTTTTTCACCTACAAAGTCCTTCATGGTCAGACACCATCATCTTAAAGAGCTCATTGTACCCTATTACCCCACTAGAGCGTTGTGCTCCCAGAATGCAGGGCTCCTTGTGGTTCGTAAAGTCTCTAAAAGTAGAATGAGAGCCAGAGCCTTCAGCTCTCAAGCTCCTCTCCTGTGGAACCGGGAGGCAGACACCCTCCTCCCATTTGAGACATCCTTCTTTGAAAGCTTATAGCAGGGGTGACTCGGGTGAACCCTGTGCCCCCCCCTTAGTTATACTGCTATAGGCCTGAACTGCTGGCAGACTTCCCATGATGCACTGAGCTCCTCTCTCCTCCACTCCTTCTTCATCTGTATACAATTATAATGCTTGTTACTAACTCAAATACTTCCCTTTCTCTCCTCTCTCTCTCCTTCTGTTGCTTTCTGCTGGAATTTCTGCCTCTGGAGCTGTAGAGTCTGGATCTGTGGTTTCAGCCACCTGCTGCCCCGATGTTCCTGCTGTTATTGTTATTGCTCTTATTAGTATTACTATTATTACATTGCTATTAACATCAATGTCATTACTACTACTATTGCTTAACATTTCTCTGTGGAACTGTACTGTGGTGATGCATGTTCTCGTTCCTTCTGCTCTCTCGTTCTCCCTCTCCCTCTCTCTCTCTCAACTCAACCAGTTAAGGCAGATGACCACCCACCCAGAACCTGGTTCTGGTACTGCTCAACGTTTCTGTCTGTTAAAAGACAGTTTTCTTTGCCACTGTCACCTAGTGCTGCTCATGGTGGGAATTGTTGGGTCTCTATAAATAAAGAGTCGGTCTAGACCTGCTCTATATAAAAGAGTGTCCTGGGATAGCTTTGTTATGATATGGCGCTATATAATTGAAACTGAATTGAACAATGTGGATTTGTGCATAATAACTTGACTGTTTATTATTATGCACTAATAAATTGTAGTAAACTATTATAAGGAAATGTCCTTATATTTGCTTACAACTACACAACAGTGTGTCATAGTGATTATTTTCATTACTGATTCATCTATTGATTATTATTTCCAATCCCCGGGGGACATCTTCAAATTGCTTGTTTAGTTCACCCAACAACCCAAAGATGTTCTACACGGGTTCACATTTAAAATTAACCTTACAATCAGATTGAAATGCCGATTGACTTCGTTTTTCAATTTGACCTTTTTTTCGTGTTAGCTGCTTGCGGTGTAGAAGGGGGTTGTTATTTTGTCCTAACCAATCACTAACGATACACGTTTGTGTATCCGTCCCGCCTACCTCATTTCCAGTCCATGCAGAAGTTACAGTAGTGGTTGGAGCAGTTAAAATACCATTTCTTATGTGGTTGAAGAAATATCCTGATTTATTCATTCTTAATTCTGTAAGGCAACTTTCATCAACGTGTTCATCATGTGGTGTCAAGGTGCATGTAAACGAATGGTTGTGAATGGTTGCGTTAGAGTTGCAGGCTGTTCATAAATCTGCAGATGATAATCTGACTGTTTTTCGTGTAAATACAAAAAACACGATCTGCTGGTCAGAGCTTTAGAGGAGAAAAGAAAATTGCCTTTCATTTTTTCCCTCTGTTATAATGGCAAAAAATTTTAACTTTTCAAACTAACAGGGGTCACTGTAAGTAGAGAAGCTACTTTAAGCAGCATTGCTCTGTTCTACAAAAAGGAGGGGGCTTCGTGGGTGGCTGCTGCTTGATTCAAGGAAACAAACATTGTGCCTATAGGGCAGCATTCAAAAATATGTCTCCACAAATGTCTCTGCTGCCTTCTGAAAAAGCATACTTTAATAATTCAAACATTTGCAGAGAAAGAGCCAGAGACTTGTGAAATTAAAATTCATGTCACAAGAAACATAAAAACACATACTGCAAACACAGTGTGTTTTCAGCAAGCTAGTTACATCAAAAAGATCAAGACAAGACAAGGCCATAAAATATAGACAGATGCAATAATATATGATTCTGATAATAATGGCAACTTACGATGAAGCACAAAATAGGATCCACAGTGTGGCACAAAGCAGGTAGAAAAGGACAATATCTGTCTGTAATGTCTGTCCTTCATGCAGAAATGCTGAAGGTCTGAACATATCTGATACCAGAAAAAACAATTTTTTTTTCCAATTTGTATTGGATGCACATTTTTGCACGTAGTACGCCTTGGAGCGCAAAACGATGAACGATAAATAAATAAAATATTATTGAATTTTGCCAAATTACTGCATAGCCTAAACATACTAAGGGCTCTTATTGTCACATTTATGAAAACAAGAGAAGAATGAAGCGTTTAAGGGTTTCCATTTGCACCTCCTCACATTTTTGAGGCTCATGAAGTACAGCATGTCGAGCAGAGACGTCTTTCATAGTTAGGGTAAACTGGTCATTGCAGTAAGCATCCTTGAGGAGCTGCAGCCCTGCTTTCCCTGAATGGAGTATGCCATGCCACTTTTTGCCTGATTGCACATTATCCACCAACCTCTCATAATGATATAAATAGCACTTGGAATGGAATGGAACCTCCTTATTTCCTCTTTTGATTCCAGCTGATTTCCTACAGGCTTATTTTCCCACATTGCTTAAACTCAGTTGGCTCACAGTTGGCGATAAAACTGCAAATGTGGAATCAAAGGTGCTCTAAGGGAAGCTTAAATAAGACAAATGATTTGATGGGTGTGTATGCTCATTTCCCGTAGGAGTAGAATGCTACACTATTATGATTATTTTTAATGATTAATCATTTAGTTCAGTGGTTCCCAACCCGGATTACAGAACTCCTCCAAAAGTTGTATCCAAGGGGCTGCGAGATGATTAACAGAATAGTAAAGAAGAAATAACATAGTTCTGCTGCACAGATTTTAGCCATGCTAGCGGTCAGTCAGTCCACCACTTTGGTCCAGGCTGAACTGACTTTACAACTATTGGATGGATCGCTATGAACATTTACACTGGCATTCATGTCATCCTCAGGTTGAATTGTAATCACTTCTGCGATCCCTTAACTTCGCCTTTAGCACCATAATAAGGTCAAAGTGTCCATTTTACCAACCTCAACTACACTTTGTGTTTAGTGCTAAATATTAGTATTTTTATTATTATATTGCTACTAGTATTATTTATACCATTACTACTGCTGCTGCTTTGCATCTCTATATGGAACTGTGCTGTGCTGCTGTGTGTTCTGTCCTCCTGCTCTCACTCTCTCCATCCCCTCTTTCCCTTTCTCTCACTCTCTCTCTCTCTCCCTCTGTCTCTTAACCCAACCGATTGAGGCAGATGACCGCCAACCCAGAGCCTGATTCTGCTCAAGGTTTCTGTCCGTTTAAGGGAGTTTTTCCTTGCCACTGTCCCGTAGAGCTGCTCATGGTGGGAATTGTTGGGTCTCTGTAAATAAAGAGTCGCTCTAGACTTGCTCTATATGAACATGTGTCCTGAGATAGCTTTGTTATGATATGATAAAACTGAACTGAACTGAAATGAAATTGAATTGGAAGATACCATCTTGATTTGACTAACTCAGACTGCCCCATATTAGCATTGGCTGATCTTATGGGATGGAACATGGACTGTGGATTTTGTCCCCCATATACAATGTAGTTGAGACAAAAATGGAATTGATTCATGGCCAGTACGGAGAGGAGCATGTCTGCAACTAATGGATATTATACATATTTTTCTCATTTAATCATTTGGTCTATAAAATGCATGGTGGAAAAAGTAAATCACAATATTTCTAAGCCTAAGCTGACATCTTCACTATCACATAAGACAAAGAAAAAGAATCCTACCAATTTACAAGCTGGCTGCAGGTAATCTTTCTTTTGCTTGGAAATTACATTATAATTAATTATTCTAAATTTAAATCATTAATTTTGATTATCAAAACAGTTGCTGTTAAATTTTTTGCAAGAATGGCCTTCGTGAAAAGACCATGTGAGCGTCTGTAGGCAGGCATGTTGTTCATTTTAATTACTTACACTGTGCACTGCCATACTGCTATAGTTACACTTTTCCCCATTCAGTATGTGCACAGTTTAGCACATATGTATCCGTGCCAGCATTGCAGTTATAAAGACTGTAGCAGAATAAGATGTTTGTGTGTTTTTGAAAGAACAAGTGAAGGTGGGTGGGTTGATGCTACTGTTATCTGAGGATGAAGTATACAGCAGCTGCCAAAGCCCGTGGAAAGAGGAAAAGGGGGGCAGGTAGGATTATACAATTCAATTTAGGGCAATAGAGGGGGTGGATCTTTTATAAAATGTGCCACTGAGCTGTTTTCCCCTTTTCAGTCTAAAACACAAACGCACACGTTCAAAAATCTGCCGTAGAATCTCCTCGCTCCCTGTTCTTTTGTTGTGATATCCAACAAAACAGAAGATCTCATATTTGTCTTAGCTGTGGGGCCAAGCCAAGCTCCAGATGCTGCTAGTAATACACTGCTCATTGGGTTTCGTGTTGAGTGTGTATGACTGAAATTCTGCGCGTGTGATGGGGAGGAGCGCCTGCGGTAAAGAGCCACGTTTACAAGATTTCAACACATGCATCATCATCATTCCGCACAGCCTCTGCAGGGACGAGTATTTTTGAGGATGACCCAGCAATCGGGGGAAGCGGGCATGAAATTGCCCCTCTGAGATAGTTAAGAGGTTGTTGCACTGAATAAGTGGAAATAGTTCTCACCAAGGGGTTTTGCCGGCATTGTCGTCCGAGCAGCTGTGTTGTGTCATGATAAACTGAGATGCTTTCCGTTTTCTGTTTTATCAACCAGAAAAACACTTGAGCCAAGCAGTGAAAAGCATGTATCTTACCCTCATTAGCCCCATGTTGCCATTAATAGCGGTTCATTTATTGGCTGACAGCGGCAGCGTGATGGAGCTCCCACTCGAGTGTAACACACTGGGAGTTTAGAAACTGCAATGAACAGAAGCCGAAAGCTTTCTATAAACTGTAAAGATCTCTTAATAATTCAATCTTTTAAAATCTTATTTCGCTTGATCACAGATAATTGAATAATTTACGGCCAGGGAGGATTTCATGATGCACACATTAAAAGCTGCTGTTTCTGCGCCTGGAAGGGAAAATTTAGGGGGGGAAATGTAAAAGAGCAAACAATTTAACTGGAATCTTGGATATGACACCAACTGTATATTCATTGAGATCGCTCTCTGCGGTGCACGCCTGCTTGCACTTACGCTCTTAATGGTTCCTTAAAACTGATGATGTAAAGGGGAGAGAGAGCGGAAAATAAAGTGTTCTTCTAAATGTTTTTTGGTGGAACGCCTGTCAAGTGGAACGAAACTGGAGGGGAAATTAGCCAGGGGACATTCAAAGTGAGCACTGTGGCTGGCTGTGTGACATCCTTCGCTCTTCAAAGCTGTCGGAAGCGAGGAGGGGTACAGGCACAGTATCTCCGAGAGGCAGGGAGTGCTTCAGGAAAACACCAGAGAGAGATGGTCAACTGGAAAATCTCCTTTTCTCTGTCTCACAAGAGACAATCACAATCTCAGTTACCTAGTGCTGATTTCTTACACAGTTTTTCTGTGATTGTTTATGCCATAAAAGTATCTATTTATTAATAATTTCAAAGTTGTACATGTTCTAATTCAATTTCAACCATCTATCATACAAATTACTGATGACTAGGGATGCGTATTGTTAGGATTTTATCGATACCTGCAGATCAGTCAGTATCGATAATTACCATTACATTACACAGTACCAATACAATCCTCCTCCTCCTTAACTGTAATGGGATTTAAATTTATAAGTGCACTTTTTTTATTCATTTTTCACAAAGTGACCATTATATATGTTAGGTAGAGAGAATTAGTGTGTGAGATGTCCGTGTGAATGAAAATAATATGCTATAGCCTATCTAATGGATTTTGGTGATCTCGGCAAACTCCCAACATACCTGCATCTATCTTCAAGCTAAACAGAAGTGTAATCAGCTAGAGTATATGATAACACATGTCTAGGTGTGCGGAGGCTTTTAAGTTTGGAGTTTCCAGCCCCAAAACCTTCAGGTCCAAAGTGAAAAAGACAGACTGTTTTCTGCTGGGCTCTGACACAATTCTGTGCCAGTCTTGACAATACCTCACTGAATCTTAGCCACAGCAGGGTAAATGTGTTGTTTTTGCTTTTGTTCGTCTACATTGCCATCCACAGGGACTGCTGATGCTGTGCAGAGCCGTAATGATAGGCACAGCCAGCTGTGCCGGCCAGCAAGATGGCACTTTCAACAAACTAAACCAGGCATACGCCTTCTTCTCAATTATTAAGCACCTGAAATAAGCCACAATCTAGGACCCCCCCAAACACACTACTGTAGACAGCTGTCAGTGATGAACAGGAGACATTGTTTTGAGATGATGACATTTGGATTATGGTTATATGGAGAGGGACAATGCACTGACACTGATTGCTACAGAAATACTTGCAGTGTTAGAAGAGGGAATTTTTGTTTTGTAGCAAACTGCAGTCAAGCTGTACATTGGTGCCAGATGTATGACTAACACAGCAGGCACAGGACTGTACATACCGTTGCCTAAGCCTGGGCCTCTCAACCTTTTCTGTGCCTGTTTTTCGGTCCCAAAATAAATTGGCATGTCATAATGTGAATTTGTTTGACATACTACATTATATTTAGCATCGAGCATGGCAACAGCAATTGAGGAAACTTAAATGACAGTCCTGGAACATATCTAATGTATTTATTTTCTTTAAAAATACACCAAAAAGACATTAGATATTTTAAACATTCTACAAATCAGCTAACCTGCATGCTACAGGCTAATTTGGAATATAAATAATCACAATATAAATTTTCTGCCATGCCAAGTCCCAGTAGGATTGTAGAGCAGAATGGGATAACTCCATGAAAAGATTAGTTTCTCAAACATTCTTCTCTATAGTGACAGTGATACCGTCAAAACTCCTCCAGCACGAACCAAAGGTATCGTTCTTTTATGTGATTTCAGTAGTTTTTGGATGACAACGGAGTTCTGTGGCATACGCTACATCAAGCTGTGGCTCATCTCATTGCCCAGAATTGAGTCTTCCTCTGCAAACATAATGTTTCTAAAAGATTTTATTTATTTCTCAGCCCTGCCATGCAGACATAAGTTGCAGTTAAAACTGTGGAAGTACATAAGTGGCGTTGCTAAATGTTTTGACAGCAGTCAAAACGTTCTGCATGAATAGCATCCTAATTGGCTTTAGATTCAACATTGATTTCACCCCTGAAGCACCACTAGATTGTACCTTTATGAAGTGCTTCACTCAAAGACAGCTGATCCCTGTCACTGATTGCTTGATTAGCTGCTAACTTACAAAATCATATGTACCTACATGGTGAGCACAAATTGCAGTTTCATGAATGGGAACCTGTCAGTGAGGCAGCATAAAACACACAACCTCTCCTTCCAGTTGTGCATCACGAAGCCACAGAAATCAATTTGGTATCACAATGTCATTGCCTTTTAAAATTGCTTATAAATTGCATTTAATTACAATCCACAGCAATCACTGTAGCTTCAAATGTTAGGGCTTATCATGTAAGTAAACTATAACTGTCAAGCTTTCCATCTGAACACAGGGCACAAGGAAAGATGTGATAAACAAATTGCCGTAACTGCAAGTAGGAGCTTTTTACGGTCGATGTAAAAAGATAAAAGCTGGAACTGCTCCATTTTCAGCATCAAGAGATTTATGACTTATACAGCGTGGACTGATTTGCTTGACCTGCTTTATATTTATTTGCAGTAATGCTGACTGATCCAAGACAAAATATATATCCTGCATGTAATCTGAGTTAAATACTTTTAGTTTGAACATTTTTCTATGGTAAAGAAAAGGCTGAAATGAGGTATAGTAACAAAAATGTTCCCTTGTAACCCCTATGTAGGATTTTAAAAAAGGTAGACCCTATTCATTAATTAATTGTACAGCACAGGGTATTCAGTAAATACAGCATATCACAAGGGATTCTTACTTTTCATTTCAAATAGTTGCAGATCTTTTTGGCCTTAGTATAACTTACAATAGCGTCACAATAATGAGATAGTGAAATTATGAGCTCAAAGTTCAGAATATGTATCCCGCATTAAGACTTGCACATTAAGTCTGAGAAAATTAAGCTAAAGCTATATAACGTATTGTAACTAGATGAGAGCAGAAGAGTGCGCTGTTCCAGATAAACCCAGTTAATACTGAAGGGCAGTTACCGCGCACCTAAACAGTACAACCCTGTTCCATTCTTTTGTTTTATTAAAAGCCTCTCAAGCAACTCCTCTCACTTTGCCATGTGATAGCACAACTGTCAAATCTCGATCAATACCAATGCACTTCATCCACCATTGCTGTAAATTTTGCACAAATTGATTATGTTGTGTCTTCCAAAGTAAATAGAGTAATGGCAATTTGGAAGTTTGAATTCAATAAAATAAACATTCCCAGAGAATTATGTTCTGTAGACACACATTAATGCACTAGTGGATCTGCCCTCCAACCCTACCCCATCCCTCAAACTCTCTCGCACACACACACACACACACACACACACACACACACACACACACACACCCCGAACAAGTAGCTTAAAACATGTATGAGAAATGCCATGCTGATGTGGAGTGGTATCTGCAATATAGATGTCCAATTATTCATGGTCCCTTAAGTTTACATACCATGAAGAACGTTTGCAAAAGTGTAGCTTTAAAATTTAAATTTAGATAACAAATAATATAAACACTAACTGCCGTTCTGCTACACAGCATTTAAGCTACACTCAATTAACTTCAGAGAACTCAAAATTTGGTATTGCATTATTGTTATAATGTGGTCCTCTGAACCCATGTTGTAGATTGCTTCCCCTGCATCAGATTAGTTGTTTTCTGTTTTAAACTTTAAGGTTTTAAAAGTAAAACCTGAATAATTGGAGACATTTAATATTTCAAGTCAGGCGTGTTATGAACGAAGAGTTAAGGGATTCAACAGTGTCTTTTTAAAGGGCATACATGACAAAGGATTTACCTCTCTGTTGAGCCTTTGTATTTTGATTTTGAGTTTGTATTTTTAGGCTGATGCGATGGATCATACCTCACACTCCCTGGAGCCAGAAATTGTGCAAGTGCAGGAGCCAGTGCCATTGCCTAGCACCTCCAATGCCTCTGGTGTGGCAGCAGGGTTGTAGCTCATGTAATACTCTTGCAGCTGGGAACTCAGGTTCTGCTCAGGCTCTGGACTCTTTTTGCGACGCTTCCGCCCCACCATGGATCTCTGCTGCAGCAACCTGGTTGCACCTGGATAGCGTCGCCACAACACGTAGATAATTGTCAAGAGTAGGGACATGGTGAAGAAGAGTGCCACACTGCCCACCACCACTTTGTGCAGAGTCATGTGTTCTATCTCAGGTGGTGGTATGTGAGTGGGACGAGTGCGAGCAACTGAGTCTCTTGGGTCTTTGCTCATATGCCCCGGAAAGGTAGGATGAGGAATAGGACGAGGTCTGAATGGTGGGAGAGGACCAAACGTGCTGGTTGGTGGCATAGGTGGAGAGCCGCTAGTAGGGGCAAAAGTTGGTTCAGCGGTGGCTTCAGAAATGAGCTCTGACATTGGTGAGGGTGTTTCAGTCAGAATGTAATCAGTTTCCTCACAAATGCCATGGTTTCTTGTGGCTTCCATAATTTTTTCTCCCTGGAGATACTTTGGGCTGCTGCATATCATAGTGGTGTCTTTACTACCCCGGAAATTCCTCAACCAAGCCACAAGTGGGCAAATGCCAGTTCCACAATCCCACATGTTCCCAGCAAGGCTGATGGAGGTCAGTGAGATCCATGCCGACACTGCTTCCTGAGACACATTGGACAGTTTGTTGGATTCCAGGTTGAGGACTTGAAGGTTGGGCAAGCAGTGAAACACAGCTGGGTCCAGGGTCTGGATTTCATTTCCAGACAGATCAAGTTTCTGCACTGTATACCAAGTCCACGGAAGGCCCTGGTTGACCACCCTAATGCGGTTCCACTGCAGATATAGTGATCTCAGGTTGGCTAAGCGTGGAAACAGGAAAAAGTTGATCCGTGAAAACTGGTTGTGTTCCAGATGCAACTCCATCAGCTTCTGCAGACCCAGAAAGGTGGTGCGGGTAAGAGCTTTGATTCGATTGTAGCCCAAATCCAGAAACTCTAAACTTCGGCATTCCAGGAATGCTCGAATTGGGATGTTGGAGAGACCATTTGAGCGTAAGTGTAGGTTTTGTAGTTTTCGTAAGCCATGAAATTGACCAGGCTGCAGCATTTCCAACTTGTTATAGGACAAGTCCAGACTACGAAGATTGGGAATTCCATGGAATGTTGAATTGTGCAGGGATGTGATCCTGTTGGAGCTCAGTATTAGCTCTTTGAGCCTGCGGACCCCCTGGAATGCTCTACTGTCAACAGCTGAAATGTGATTGTGGTCCAAGTATATCCATAGAAGCTGGCTGAGGTGAGCAAATTGATATGGTAGCAGTGTATGCAGTTCATTGTATCGCAGGGAGAGGCCTTGGCAGCCTACTGAGACGTTTTCTGGGACATCTAAGAAGCCAGCTGAATCACAATGGACAGTTTTCCCCTCACATCGGCAGCTGTTGGGGCAGGTACGCTCACCGAAACTAAACAATAGGGGAGCCCGCAAGAGGAGGAGGAGAGGAAAGAGGAGGTGTGTCAGTCGACCATCACACAGCAATGGACCTATAAGAGAATAAAAGATAAGAGAGACAGAAGAGAGGAATTTAAAGATTTTAATGAAGATCAAGTCACGTTTTTGGTACACAATAGTGCTAGAAGGGCTCTAATGTGATTCAAATCAAGGAATGATCTTCAGAAGAACATCATGAAAGCTGGTTCCTCCAATATTGGTACTCATTCTTAAAGCAGCTGTAGTAATAATCGCAATCTATATGTTGCATACCATCCTTTTTAGTCTCCCTATGATCATGGCTGACAACGCTGGTTTCTGCAAAAAGTGCATTATTGAAATGTTGTTGTCTTCAAACATATTAATGTTCTGAATATAGACTTCTCAAGGATGATGAACATCTGGACAAACATGCTACACAGCTGTTAAGGGTTAAGATACAATGAGACTTGCTGCTTAATTGTAAAAAAGCCAAAAACTACGAGTTGAGAAATGTCAGAGGATCATGTGAAAGTACTGTTTTGAATATTGACAATAACCACCATTTGCAAGACCCCTTTGACCCCTATGTTGATTTAAAAAATGGAAATCAGATCTATCACTATGTAAAAGAAAAATCAGGGAGCTTTTTATTTCTTATCTCTTAGGCTTCTTGCAGAGTTTTCCACCTCCATTTCCTGAGACAAGCTATACCCCACCTTTCCCCATTTTAATAAATGTTCACAAATCCTACATCCACTGAAATATGTGTTTAATACAAAAGGAAATAAAGCAGAGATAAAGCAGTTATTGCAACAAGGATCTAAATAGGTTTTATATATTATAGGTAGTGGTTTTTAATAAATGTTACCACAGGTATGACATTTGTAATTTCTATGGGGAGGGGGAATCTCATTTGTTGAATTGCTAAGATTTTAATTGTGTCTGTATGTGTGATTGTTAAATACTATGAGAGAGAGAGATAATTCTCTCCCAGTCCCCCTGAGATGGACTTTCAGAGGTTGAAAACAGAATAGTGCACCTTTATATAGTGTTAATTATGCTAAAGATAATTACATTGTAAGATATTACTGTTCAGTATATTTTAGTATTTTTATGACATTATTTGATCGGGGTTGAATTTTGTGTTTAGGCCTTTGAGTCTTCTGTTTTGTTCTTTTTTTTCTTCTGATTTTTACTGTACAGCACAAGTTCTGTTATTGCACAATCTTTAGTGTCACGGGTGGGTGGAGGAGGAGTGGAGGGACCCAAACGCACACAGCCAGTCAGCATCGTGTCTTTTAATGAAGGTCTAACAAAAAGGAACTTACAAAAAGGGTAAGTCTGCCAGGTAACAAAGGTACAGGTTTTAGACACCGAGACGGACCACACATGAACGGCACAGACACTGACCACGCAAACACTGGCTCCAGAGAACAAAGGAACTGAACACACTTAAATACACAGGACACTAACGAGGGGATGGACCACAGGTGAACACAAGGGGAACAGGTGAAATCACTTCAACGATCAGGGAGGCAGAGACCGGACACAACGCAGATACAAGAGATCAAAAGCAGGATATACAATTCCTAGGAATAACACACACATGAATCACAGTCACACACGCAGACGTGACATGACATTTAGGCTACAAGTCTTTATTATACATAAACACATAATACCTTCACCTATCACTTGTTTTGCACATTGGTGGCCAATGTGCAAAAGCACATTTTGACAGAACAAAGAAATACTTTTCCTCATCATTAAACATTAGCATTAATTCATGCATACATAACTATAACCTATGAACAGCTGACCTGATATTGACTGCCCATGCAACTGTACTTGGAAGGACACAGGCCTTCTTGACCAGGCTGAGTAATCATTCCATGCACACATGAATCCTGGTTTAGTGGGAGCTTTTTAGTGAGGACAGCAAGAAGTAGATGCAACGCAAGGGCTGGATGCCAACCGCCTTAAAATGAAGAAGAAGAAGACATGTTGCGCACGCGAACTATAAACGTGGTAGTGGTTTGAATCGGGGAAGGAAGAAAAGGATTTGTTTCTTCAATGCAGCCACTATCTGGTCATCTGCATTGAGAGGTCTATTTCCAATTTGCTGAGACCGTTTTTCCTACTTGCTGTAATCTGCATCAGTGGCAACCGATGTTATGTTTGTCAGTGTCTGTGTTAGTCAGCGCAGACTCTCCATGACATCTTCCATTATCCTCAAAACATAGTTTCGGTTTGAAATGTTCCTCCACAAACTGAGCAAGTGTTTAAAGAACTTGTTGGGTACAAACTCATCTTAACGCCAGCTTTGCTTCTGCCATGACGTGTCCATACCCCGATTCAAACAAAACACTACCACTTTCACTCAAGTCCACGTCGTGTCTACTTCCTGTTTGTGCTAAAAATCTCCCACCAAAGCAGGATTCATCCGTGCATGAATTGATTACTCAGCCTGGGCAGGAAAGCCCGTCCAAACTCTAAACCTAATAATGACCTCATCCATTAAAACAAGTCTTAACCCTCAAACGGTCAGTGTAGAGGACATAGACATACAGACAGACCTTACTAAAGATAAACAGACAGGGGGAACCTATATTAATGATAGAAAATTGCATGAATCGATGATACACGGATGAATGAATTTCATAAGAAATTTGCACATAATGTGCATTATGGTAACTTTATTCCTTGGAAAAGCAGTAAATAAACAGTATATTAAGTGCTGCGTAATGCCTCTTTAAAATGTTCATTACAGGCTTCAATATGTGGATTTCATATATAGGAAAGCTTCAGGACAGAAGTATTTTATGTGCAGAAAATCACTAATTTCTGTGTTCTAATCATGTGTTATAGTTTACAACTTATATAATCATCAATAAGCTGTAAACAACAAAAAATGTACCAAAAAAAAAAACAGTAGAAACTTCCTCCATTGTCTGGCATAAAGAGCATAATTATGCATCATTATACCACAACTTGAGCGATGTGGCAATTTAAATGGCCGTGGTAGACAGGCACTGTGCCACATGATCTGGATCAATCACAACATATTTTACTGGTGATTGAATTTCATTGTTTGTTTCAAAATGTGTACACTGTTTAGCAGTCCATGCCATTGGAATGTCTTCCATGTTGCAACGAGGAGTCAACAGTTTGATATATAACTAGGTTTGGGGCTTACAGTGCATATTAATTGGAATTGCATGGGTGGAAGTTGTATGTGGTATCCCAGTTGTAAGTTTTGCTCAACATGAATTATAATAGGGCATGTGCGCTAAAGCATGCAATTACACGATCTTAATGGATCTGCCCTAATTACAGTGACCATGTAACTACTAAAAAACACTCATGTACATACCTCCGCCAAAGCTTCATGATCCTATACATTTGATTTATTTCATTTTAATAATACAAAATGTCAAGAAATGATTCATGCGCAACTGGATCAACATTAAATTAAATGCAGTGATTCATATAGATAAAGAAAATAGTTCAGCAGTAGTTAAAATGGCAGTCGCTGTTAATAATAATGAGATTGCCTGCTGCCTAACAACCAGACAGACGATGAAACATTGTGCTGCGCTAAGCTTTATGTTTAAGGCCTTTGTGAATTAACATATGGACGTAAAGAAAATATTGCAGGATTTTCATGAATATGCCATAATGCAAGCAAAAAGTAGAGCTGCGGAAGGAAGGTCAACTGATAGCAAGTTGATGAGAAAGAGGGAAGATGAGCGCTTTGTGAAAATGTGTGCTATAAATAAATCCCTCGAATCCTCCGAGCTATAGCTGCACCGCCACTTCCATCACCTCCATTACTTCGTGAACTGGCCAAGCATCCACGGCACTATACACTGTCATCAGTTTTCCCTAAACGATAATCCCATTGGAGCATTTAGATGGGTCTGTTGTGAACCCCTTAGGGAAACTTCACTGTGTCGTATTACCAGAAGTATGTTTGGAATCTTGCATGCTTGTGGCCCTAATAAAATAAAATGAGAAGAGGATTCAAACATAATTTAGAGGGTAGAAAACTCCAGGCTGTACAATGTGATAGAAAGCCACAACATTGACTTGTCCGCATGACAGCATCTTTAATTAATACACGTTGGTGGAGCATGGATTTCTGTGAAGACGGGGGGGGGGGCTTTACAGAGCAGAATGAAGAGAGACTTTCACTCGTCCAGCTTGATAGTCCAGTCATTAAATGTGCTATTCTGCATAGGCATCACTCGGGTTTCACTCTTTTTTTTCCATGAATCAGGTGCTGTAAGAACCATGTCGCCATTGAGGCTGTATGAGTTAGTACGAACTTCACACTCTCCACCTCCGCTGAAGAGATTCAGAGAAACAAGGACTCGCGCAAAACAACATATATCGGGGCCAAGCTGTGCAAGCCACCTGCAGCTTTCCAAATGATTTTGACATGAACCATTTCGAACACTTGTGTCTGAGTCTGACCGATAGTAAACACAGAAAGTAGCCATTATGGTTAACTGCTTAGGGATCCACATCAGGGGCAACTTGCACACCGTTAGTTTACACGTGTGAGGCTGTGGATGCAGTAGCTTTCCATTTAACGTGTTTTTGTGCTAGAGAAATAGCAAACAAGATACACACTGTGCAGGTTTCATCGACTAGCGCTACCCCTGGATGACAGAGACTCCAGTTGTGACCAATTTGACCAAAACACTACTCCGAGATGTCCCATTCTGACCGTTTCGCCCAGCCGGCCTTGTCCTTTTCTTCCAGTTGATTTTGGTATGGTGAAATGAATAGGACAACCTTGATAGGCACTGCAAATTAAATTCTTGTCATTACACCGCTGCAATTACTTTCGTCTATGGACACATCCTCGTAATAGTCCAGAGGATAATCTGCCATTGCATTTAGCTTTTTGAGTTTCCTGAGAAGTTCCAATGCAAAGAAAGTCAGCCTGACACGTGTAAACAACCCAGTATGTGCGGATGAACATGCAGTGTGATTAGGTCAGTTGAGCTATGCAGTTAAGGCATAATGGCTGTTCCTAGTCGGATACTTCCTGTGTTTACTTTTGGTGAGACTCAGAGACGAGTGTAAGACGTAAAACACAGCTTTATGATACAAACGGTCTCTGCTAGGATACTAATGAAAAAAGAGACAGACAAAAGGTGATGAATAAGAAAGCGCTCAACAGTGTATCATGTTCTCGTAAAACAAATAATAACACACACACAAAGATGCCCAATTGCATACATTGTTCCTATATGTCACTGTGGGAAAAAAACGCCTGAAGTTTGAACTTTAAATATAATAAAATGCTGCAGCCATGGCTCAGGCAGGCATCGCTGCTATCTGTTCCCCCTAAGAAGAGAAGTAATCTCATGTGGTAAGCTACACACATCTGCTTACCTGCCTCTCTCTTCTTAGTAGAGCATGACCAATCAAAGCCAGAGGGTTTTGGAGATTTCATATCTCGCAGAAGTTAAATCTTGGAGATTTGAACAACTTAGTACAGAAATACAGAAGGATAGATTTAGTGTAATAATCACAAAGGTAATTCTGTTCCTAACACCTTTCAAGCCTCAAGTCTATGTTTTGTAGTATGACGTATGAATGGCAGTCCATAGGGTTTGTGTGGTATGCTCTGAGTCTTATAATGCTGTTACATATATTTATTTTTATCATAGACTTCAGTGGAATAAGCCTACAGCATCTCTATTTTGTCTGCAGGGAATCCACTTATAACACTCAACCAACAAAAGTATGCTGCCATCTTCCAAAAATGGTCTCTCTCATTGATCCTCTGCAAAATACAAGTCTAGAGTTTTGGTGACCTGATTTAAATTTGAATATGAATCTGCTAAAACTCTAATATAAAAACCTAGATAAAATCCTATTTTAAAAGAGAGCTGCACCAACTTAGCACTGCACTCCTGTAACATTGTCCAATTCATGATTGACAGTCAGTCTGTCATTGGGCCTACATTACCCACAATGCAACTCAATAGGGCGGTGGGAGACTTGGGTGTGTTTTATTTTTTTTCACATAAGCAGTAGTACGCCATAAGACCTGTAAGCACACTTTTTGTGTGTAAAATCGCACCAGTTCCCCTTTAACTTTTATTTGGTTTAGATTTTATTAATACAATTTTTGCAAAAGTAAAACACCATTTTATTTATTTATTATTATCATTATTTATTTAATTATTTTACTTTAATTTAAACTATGATTCTTGTTGGTTTCACTTCAGTCAGTGGAACATGCTCTTAGAGAAAGACAAGATGGGTACTCATGCCTCAAAGCAAACTGGAGCACATTGCTCTTTCTTTTATTGTGTGCAACGAATAAAGCTTCAACACAATTTACGTCTGATAAAGATGCCATTGCAGGCAATAAATATCAATTAAAGAACAGGTTCTGCGCTCCAGTGTCCCTCTGGGCTCAACTACTCACCAACTGGAAGCAGTTTGCTGGTGTTAGACTAAAATGTTAACACTAAATGTCAACTAAAGTGGGCTTTCAAATGCAGGAAACAGCAAAAGCTAAATTATTATATCATTTCAAATATTTCAAATATTTTTTTCCCCCAATTACCTCACCTATGGTCACATTGCAGGCACACTTTCTGAAATCCCATAAAAGTGAGACTCCCCCCCCCCACACACACACAAACACACACACACACACACCACCACCACCACCCACCCGCCAGTCTCCCGGAGGACAGGGAGGATTCTGGCAGGCCCAACAGAGTCAGCTGTCGTCTTCCTTGGCGGTGCGACAAGTTGATATTTCATTTGAATGCACGGTGCTCTGAGCACTGATGCAAAGGCTATTACCCAGAGTGCCCAAGTGGGTTGGCCAACAGTGCTAAGGCTGCACGCTGGGGTACTTCAAAGAAATGAAAAGTAGTCAAGAAAACAAAATATATCTAGTATTTCTCATTAAATGGTCTACTGTACCAGAGGTTATACACATTAAAGGAAAGGTTTCTTTCTGGCCATTTTTCAAGGTTATAGACCGGCAGAAATGTATCATCATCATTTTTATATATGGAGTTATTGTATACACGCTGCTTTGTCTTTTACATTTACTCAAGACATAATATATTGTTGATTGTGTATATGCCCCCACCCCCCTTTCTCTTCGCATGTAGACATGGTGCATTCTGAGAGCAAGACTGGTCGCAACAACACTACGAGGCTGTATTTAGTAGAATATTGTGTATTTCTACAGAACTTAAATCTCAACCCCACCTCCTGCCTTCCCTTCCCTTCCCTCCCTGACTGTCTTCCTCTCTGACACAGGAGCCAAGGGTTTTAAAGTGTGTGACGTGTGATCGAGCTTAGGCAAGCAAAATTCTAGGGCAATGCAGCATGTGATATATTACTTTATTGAGTGTGTTCACTCAGATTTAAGGCACATAAAATTAAAAATACTTTCAGGGCACAGAACTATGTGACATATTACCAGTCACGGGGCCCATCATGCAACAGTGATTCATTGGACACACTGGCATTACAATATTGAAATGAAGTACCTTTTACACACTTAAAACCCATTATTTTGCGCCCATTAATTTGAAAATTTAACTCGGCTGTAATTTCAACTCGCAGCAAAAGCATGAAGCAGTATAAAAAGGCAGATTTATGATAAAAGCTTATTTTACTACTACTGGAGCTGCACATACATGCAGAGATAGGCGAAGCAGCCAGTCTGAAATACAACTTATACTGCCCAACAAGAACAAGATATATGGGAAAAACACAGCGTGGCTGGTTAATATCACACCAGTAACGGCAAAATGCAGCTGGGGCGTCATCCATTCCAAATTTAAATGAAATGCGCAGTCACTTTTGTTAGCTCGGTTATTCTGTCTGGATTTGTGAGGGATGCGGTAACTAGGGTCTGGTGAGTCCCATGACCTACTCAAGCAGACAGACGGATTGCTCTAGTTTTGCCTGCTGACCCCTTTTATAGGAAAAAGAGAGAGGCCTACATTTTACCACTTAAAAGACCTAATGCCATGATTAGGTATATTGTTTGGCTGAGTCTAAGCATTACCATTCCAGATCAATGGCATTGGCAACATATGGTGTATAGAATTCTTATTAAATTGCCTGTAACGTACATCAACCTCCCACTGTAAGTGCAGCGCAGCCTCGCAGGTCGCCATGTCTATTGATTGACGTGTTTATCATTCTCATTTAAACCCTGGCCCGTGTGGATTCTCAATTCTAATTTGCTGACAATTGTGGATTAACTCTAAGTAACCACACAGTATAACCGGACACCTGCGACGATTGTGCTTGTTTGCTGTTACAAATGAATGCCCCAGTGTAAAACAGCGAGGCTGAGCTAAAGAGCGTCGAGCTAGTGTTATTTGCGCAACTGATAATTAAAATAAAATGGATAAAATAGCCGCTCGGTGAAAAGCACGCAAATTTATTTTCAAACATGTTTGATATTTACGTGACGTCCAAATCAACTTATGGTAATAGGAGGAAAGATATGAGTGTTATAAATAGGCAAGCTATGTTAGCTTCAGTCCAGCAGGGAAAAAGAGAGGAAATGTAAACCCCACAGAAAAGAAAGAAATTTGGAGAAGTCACAGGTAGAGTCTCTCCTGAACATGTTTCAGGGGATGCAAAAGAAATATGTATTCTTAATTAGAATTCAACGCTTTATGCCAGCGATTAGTCAATCTCAATGCTCATCAGAGTCGATTTCATTATTTCTGCTGTACAATGATTGGTTCATTTTACCTTGAGAAATCAGACATAGCATATATTTGTTATTTGAATTTTGGATTCTTATCTGTGGCTTCCCTGGAAGGGATGAAGAGGAACATAATAAAAGTACTATTTGTTGCATTCCACCATCAAATATGAATCCTTCAGAATAAACGTACCATCTGCACAAATGGTAACTGAAAAAAAAACCATACATTCGGCACAAACATCCAAATATTCCTCTATCATACAGTAGTAGGTGCAGTAGGTGTTGTTGGTGCTTGTTTTTTTTTTGTGGTGACCTGGAAAAACATTAACTTGTGTGTTTTAACCTGTGAGAGGGAACGCAAAAGGTAGACTTATGTTTTTCCCAAGTCCCTTCTGGGGCTTTCTACTTTACCCAAAGAGGCTATTCTCATCAGAAATATGAAGGCAATACTCATTTCTTTAAAGGCCCTGGAGACCTCATTTCTAATCAGCTTGTTATTATGAGCTATGGGTTGCCGCATTAACTCGCATTTCTTTCTGCCAAAATTCGAATGGTTTAGGTTATTTCACGTAAGAGATTTCTGTATTTGTGCTTTTGCCTCAGCTCTCTCACTGATTTGTAGTGGGGCGGGGGCTCAGCCGGATAAAGGTGAAGTCACGTAACTTCGCAATCAGGATTTAGCAATATTTGAACTGAAATATGATGACAGTTGTGGGGTTGCTTGCTGATGTTGCCAGGCCACTGTCAATCAAATGTAATTAAACCACACCCACACAGTCCTCATGAAGTGGATTAGGTGAGTTTTTGAGTGTCCGACTGACCCTCAAAAACTAAAGGATGTTGTTTTCTCAACTTTAACTCTCTTTGTTGGTTATTTAGTCATTAATATTTGTGTTACAGAGAAACACAAAAAAGTTTGAAACCAGGTTTTCAGAGGCTTTAAACTTTAAACGTGCCACGTTTGCATTTGCAACTGACCTCTGGTTGAGCAAATAATGACTGTTGTCATTGAGGAGCGAAGGTGGAAGTAGCATCACGTTGCTGTTGATAATGCACCAGAAACTATGTTTTACACCTCATCTCCTACCAACAGTCTCTGTTGGCGTCTGTTAACCATGACCAAGATCTTACCCCAATCTTAACCAAAAGTAGTTTTAATTGCCTAAACAACACCTTATCATGTGACTCTTGTCGCAGAGTCTTTTCTTTGTGTGTGTTTTGTGTTTTTGTGTGTGCAGGCTCAGCTCCCAGTGCTTACTGCCAGACCTAATTCTCAGTTTTATGTCTCTGCCCATATTTCACTGCATGGCTTCAATGTGCAGGACACATTGCTTGGGGAAGTCTTTCACAGTTGTTTCAGATTTATTTCAAGGAGCATGCACGGTGAAAAAAGGAAGAGACATACAAACGTTAGAGAAGTGTTGCCATTCAAGATAGTCCAGAACTCTGCACAACTGCAGCGACAACAAAAACCCAACATTAAATGAATGACCAGGGACAGTATAAGAGTTCGGTGTGATATGCTGTGTTGTGACGGGCATGTGTGGGTAGCGGTGAAGTACTAAACTGCTGCATAAGGGAACATTCAGGAGAATAGGTTACCTTATAAGATGGCTTCAGCTATTTGAAAAGGGGCTACAGTACAGCTCCAGACATATACATTTTTCAAGGCTTGTTTGTTTTTCTTCTTTCTTTTAATACTTGCAGGATTTGTCTTTATCATACGTAGCATGCCTCTGGAAGAAGCGCTGTAAAAAGCACCCGGTTTACAGCAACATGTTGTGTTACTGCTTTAATCCGTCGGCTCGAGAGACCCAGTATTATTATTTGATCTAATTAAAGCTTTTCAGCGTGTGATAATGAATTTATAGAGCTGAGAAACTAGAGCCACATCTACTGTCTAAGACTGCACAATGGCCCTGAAGCTGCAGGAAACGTTAGTGGTTTTTGTGCCAATGGCAAACTTGTGAATAACGCTGGATCTTCTAATTATCTGCACTCTCATAAGCTTGAAGAAGTGGAATGGAGAATTAGATATCCACAGGTTACTTTTTTTTTTAAAGAAATTCAAGAAATGTGCATGTCGGACCAATTACTGTCTCTGTCTGCTCTAGGAAACTGATGGATTATTGAATAAATTGAAGGTTATTTGAGCGTAATTGCCCTGTTGCTCTTGCCTAAGCAGTTCTACTACAGAAGACGAGTGCGTTCGCTGAGACTGGAGACCAGCAGGCCCCTGTGTTGTTCTTAATGACTCCAGTATTACTTTTCCCTGCATGCCCTTACTTTCTGTCAGCCAGAAAATGTAGATTCTTTGTGTGACTTGCACGGTTTTGTTGTCGCGGGAGGCAGTGCTGAATATAAACAGCTTAGGCCACAAATAGGTGATTTTTATCAGAGTTGGGCTTGTTAGTCAAAAGAATTTTCCTCACCTGTTATTCATGTAAAAAAAATATATATATATATTACATCACTTGATCCGATAGTTTTGAAAAAAGTTGTCGATTAAAAGAACTGTCAACCTTTTGGTGACAGTTTTGATGAGCGAGTAAAAATGGCAAACATGCTCCAGTTCCAGCTTTTCGAATGTCACGATTTGCAGCTTTCCTCTGTTTCATAAGACTGTGACTCGGATACTTTGGTGTTGTGAATTGTTGGTATTGGATTTTCTGTCATTATTCACATTTCTCAGCAGCTGTAGCTGCTTGCCAAACCTGATTCTGCCCTTCTGTGTAGCTGATTGGGGTAATCAAATCATGTTGACGTCGAGTTTTATCATCGGATTTAGGCAGCACACATGAGCCTTAAAGGCAGCAAAAACTTCTCTTTCCCTTTTAATCTGTCGCTGTATGACGGAAACAAAGCGGTGGGTGAAGACAGGATGGATGCTGTGAGAGAGCTTCCATTAGAAGTGTTGATATCCTAACAAATGCAACCGCTTCTTTCGACTCATAGTAATTGGGATGACATAGTTTAAACTGTAATAGCATGTGCCCATTAGTTGCACTAAGCTGCTCGTTATTTGGGGAGAATGCCTCAATTCCGTAAACGTGTTCAGTAAACGTGGAAATAAAAAAAATGAAACAAAACAGCAGCATAAATCCAACAAGTGAGAAGTCAAGACAAACAAAATGAATCACAGCGGTGCAGTTTTAAAACAACTCCAACGGCTCTCTCTGCACCTAGCCGCCTATCAAGCATGGCCCTGCTGTAAGTGTGTGTGTGTGTGTGTGTGTGTGTGTGTGTGTGTGTGCACGCGTGGGTGGGTGTGTGCGCGCGCATACGTATGAATAATAGTCCTTCACCGAGATATTTAACCACCGATGTTGCACTGAAAGAAGGGACACGAAACATCATGAGACTTTTCTAATAAAACAGCTGCAGACAGCTTGAAAGTCAGCATCATTTCAGCACATGTTCAGTGGCAATTCTGAACACCCACAGTTGGTTTGAGCCCCCCCGCCCGCCACCAACACCAACACCCCCACCCTCCCACCATCACCACACACACACAAATCTGCACATGCATTGACTGGAGCCGCGGAACGCAAAGCTCCTGAAACACTGGAGAGAAGTGTGGGTTTGTGAGGCTGAGAGCGGTGAATTTAGCTTTTGGAGCACCCACAGTCAGTAAAATGGAGGAGGTGATAGGCAGTGTGGGATGAGATTGTAGGTGCCCAAAGCTGTCAGGAGAAAGGGGGGGGGGGGGGGGGCCGAAGAAATTGAACGGAGGCAAAACATGTGAGCAGGTTGATGGGGGGGGGGGGGGGGGGGGGTGCCCAAGGGCGAG
>JAVQJF010062893.1:0-38909 GCA_036023855.1 Gadopsis marmoratus | reverse complement strand
ACAAGATGGGAACTGGGGGGGGGCGCAGTGACCCGTACGGCCCCCCCCCCCCCCCGGGTCACTGCGATGATGAATACTTCACATTACATGGCAAGTCGCGATTTATCCCATAATATCTTTTGCAGGAAAAAGTGTTTTGTGCTTTAAGCAAGCGTGAACATGTTTTGGTGTCCTTATGATACAGTAAAGATTCCATTTTTCCGTTAAGTGTTTCTGCCTCAGGAGGTCCACTAATGTGCATCACACGAGGAGAAGGAAAGGAAACCCCGCTCATGTTTCCTGCTCGCTGTGCAGAGGAAGGTCTCTGCTGCCTGCAGCTCCTTACAGTCGGCGGTCTGCCTTCTCCGGCTGTTTGTTTCCAATGAATCAGCCCGTGACGCTCGATGCCTCGCAGCTGCTGCCTGTACACACCCCCATTCTTCTGTCCGCTTGCTTTACATTTTGTATTTAGTGCTACTCCATTATTTGAGTTCTGGGTAATTGAGTTGGCCTTTCTGCGCAGAATAGCACAGTTTTATTCTTGGCAGCCCTCAAGCACTTTGATGTATTCAGAACCAAAACCTTCAAGGAAACCAGAGAGAGAGATAATATTCTCCCTCTGTCAGGCAGCCATGCAGCTCTACTGTACTTTACAGGAGCTCAGATAGTGTGCAGAGCCAAAGACGCTACCCAGTTGCATTATGGGAAGTGTAGGATCCAGTGTTTCTTGGAGCTTGAAGACATAATATCTCGGCCTCAGCTGCTGGCAGCTTTGTGGTCTCACTGAATCGGTTCTCACAGCATCAGGTTTCCCTCCGAACCTTTCTGTTGCACATTAGTAGCATATAAACAAGACTCACGAGTCAAGATCCTCCAACTGCGCTGTCTGGAAATCAAACCCAGAATACCAAACACTGTGAAAAGGGTAATGTGATTATTAACGCAGACACTAGTGCTTCTTCCTGTTTTCAGAGCAAACTAAAAGCCGCAGTGTAAAATATCTGCCTTTTCACACCGGCTCTGTTTCTGGCCAGCTGTCAGTCACGTCCCCCCCCGAGGCAGCGATGGCGAGTGACGCCTGCACCAAATGTCCAACAGGTCTCGGCGTCTCGGCTTCAAACCAGACGGATGTGCATCTGGGACTCTGACTCAGGAGCTTCGACTCCGTCTTTCATCCTGTTTGGAGGACATTTTAGTGGAGTGGAGGAGCTGAGGCCAAACACTGGATCAATGGCGGTGACCGTCGGCGTCTCGGCGCCGTCCTCTGCTTCTCCTCACCATATACAGGGAATCTGTACATATCAGAAACAAACAAGGACGGAGCAGGGAGGGACACCGTCGGTGTTGACCGAGGGAGGACAACATTTTAAGACCTCACAGTTATCAGTCAGTCTGAATGCTTCATGCAGTAGAAGACACTTGTTAATCTGTGAGGATTATTATTCTAATCAGAGGTGCTGGAAGCCTTTTGTACAGAGACAGGCTAGCTGCTTCCCCGTTCCCAGTCTTTGTGCTAAGCTAGGCTACTCGGCTGCTAGCTGTAGCTTCATGTTTGTTTTACAGATGTTCGGATGGTATCGATCTGCTCACGTAACTCTCAGCAAGAACAAGAATCCGCGTGTGTCCCAAAATGTCAAACTCTTCCTTTTTAAATGACACATTTCCACATTTCGTTTAATTCTTAAAAGCGGAGGATTCATTACATTGTGCCGAAGGACGTTTCTGCACCTGCAATGAAGAATTTGAGACGGTGAAACTGCTGTTTTGTGTTTGTGGGAGAGAAAACGTTTCTACAGGTTTTCTACTCTGTGAAGCGTTTTTCTCTGTGACTTGTACTGATACACGTGTGACTGTTGTCTACAGCCACAGATTCCACTGTCACAGCTGCTCAGCTGCACCAATAACACCTTCATACTGAAAGCTGATGAATGAGAATATTGGAAAAAGCATCTCTTCTCTTTGAATTATGTTTTTTTTATCCTGACAAATGCAGATAATAAAATGTGATTATTGCTCAGTCCTGCAATAATCAACTGAAGTGGACGTAAAATAAATGAATGGAGTGAAGGTGGACTAACAGTGTTCATATGCACAAATGTCAGTTGGTTAAATAGGTCCAATAACACAATCTGCTCCTTTCTTTCTGTATGTATCAAACAAAAAACCAAACCTGTACAGGTGTACAAGCTTCACTAACAAGTCAGATAGTATATTTCAGCTTTGCTAATTAGTTAACCTGCATAAACGAAAAAGTGATTAGGCTAAAATGTGGCATTTTCCAGCGTGTTTCTTAACCTGCTGTACCACCACTCAGTCAATATTTAAAATGCAGCAGAGAAATTCACTTTTTTTTAAATAGTTGATTGTATAAGGACTAAGTGAGAGCCTGGGAGATCTGAAACCTTCCCCGTAGCTTCAAAATAGCGAAACGCTGAGATAAGAAAGTACCCGAAAATTAGAGGCATGGACTCCAAACTGACGTTTGTCCATCAGGAGACTCCTCCCGCTTCATGTTTTATCATCTTTAAATCCTGTAATGAAAATATAAAAAGTCAAACCGCGCTGCTTTGCCTTGCTCGCTCTCATGCCATTTACGTGGTTTCATCTGCTCTGCTTGTTGGCACACACACTCCCACTGAGGGATTATGCTTTTTTTTTTTTTTTGGCAAAGCACGGAGCTGGAGCGTAACGCAGGAAAATGCTATTATGTAAAATATGAAGCTTTCTCTGCACTCTGGTACAGTTTGTGCCCGATTTCCAGCATCCACACACTCGCACACACTCGCGTTTTAAAGGTCATTCCAAACATTTTGCACTTGTCTGCCGGAGTGAAACTGTTATCCGACAAATTATGACCTTCAGAGTGTCGATATGTTCAAACCAAAAGCGTTCAGGTGCAAGGTGAGTTAAATATCATGTCATGAGTTTTATTTCATTTTCAAGAATGGTTTTGTCAAACAAAGAGCATCATTCATTTCAAATCCTTAAACTTTTTCCCTTTGAAAGAGTGTGAAAGCTCCAAAACCAGGACACCCTTGATGGTTTTTAGGCACAGTTGCAAATTCTGGTGTTGGATATCCGGCGGAAAGGAGACCAAAATAGGCTTCGAGTGACCTGATACCAAGACTTGCTGATCAATGTGAAGGTGACACATTTCAGGCTTTATCAAACACAGAAGGATGGCAGGTCCCTTTAATGGAATCATATCAAAATGTACAAGTTTCTACTCGTCAGTTAAAGTAATATTTGTACCTAGTATAGTAAGTACTCGCGTAGAAACCCTCCTGTACAAACAATGAAATAGTGAGCTGAAACAAATCGGTTTCTAATGGTGAAGAGACGCTTTACAGAACGCAGCTGGATCAATTCACTTTTGGATTTTGGTTCAATATTGGATCAATGCAATAGCTGATTCCTGATTCCTGGTCAGACTTTGGTCAGTACTACCTGGAAACCAGGATGCATCCGATACAATCACGTCTTTGGGGCTTTGGCTGCATGCAGGTAAACGGTCCGTGTGCAACGTAAAAGAGGCCGAACTCATTGGCAGAAATGCAGGGTGATGATTTAGCTTTCAGAGCCCTAGAGATTAGCTTTTTGTTAGCCTTCATCTGCCTTCAGATCGACGTCAGACGACAGCCGATGGTTTGCTAATCGGACTGTAAACACGTTATCCGGATATCTGCTGGCTTCACCGGAAGGCCCCGAACACTGGCTGCTGCTAAATCACCATTAGACGTCAGCAGATGGTCGTATTCACCTCACCCGGTCTGTTTGTCCCGCTTTTCTCTAAAAGAAATCTTAATGCTACGGCACAAAATGCTATTTTACACAATAGCTGTCGTCCAGCTTTGTGCCAACAGTTTGTGGTTGTGTGAACGCAACAATGTCCCCGTCCACAAAGCCGGCTCCGTACAGTCTCGGTTTGCTCTGACCTCAGACCAACTGGACTGTGAGCCAGACCTGATCCCCCAACATCAGTGTTGGAACTCACTGATGCTCCTGAACGGGAACAAATCCCTGCAGCCAGGTTCAACATCTGGAGGACCGCCTGCAGCCAGATGTGTGGAGGCTGTCAGAGCAGCAGATTAATGCTCAACAATCGCGTTCAGGTGTCCACATGCTTCATGTGTATTTTGGTCGTGTAGTGTAGCAAACATACACTAGTCCTACAGTATTGTATGTTTCTTCTTCTGTTGCTGAACACGTATGATTAACAGTCAGACTTTCAAATGCAAGTTTACAGCGAGGAAGGTGTTTTGGAGGCAGCAGCTGCACTCTGCAGCGGCACATTTCTAAATGTCAAGTGTCACAAGTGTGTCTGTAGAGAACATACCTGCCCTCATGTGCTCGCAAATCTTGGCTTGACGATCGATTTCCCCACAAATTTAGTGCTCAGTCGATTCAATTGTCATTTGAATGCTGCTGCAAAAAATGAATCGGCTCAAAGCCTGAAGATGGTCGTTATTATTACGTTTGCTGTGTTTCCATTTGGCTTTGGCTGCAGGAGATGTTGCAGCCTGACTGCACTAACCTGTGAATGTGGCCATATATTCAACATGCATCATTGCATTGTTTTAGGTGTTCTGGGGTGTTTAGAGGAGGGAAATGAAAGAGCGAAATATTTTTCTCACGGTGGTTGTTTTTCTGACCTTCTTTTTTTTTGCCTTCACATAACCACTCTGCCCCACTGAACCTGCCTGATCTACGTGCTGGAATATCCACCTATGTTGAAGTGAAAAGGTGTCTGCCGAGCCCTAACTTCCCTTTTTTCTGCGCCGACACATCTTCACTCCCACATCGCCACTCAGACATCACAGGAATGGAGTCGGTGTGCTGCAGCTCTGCCCCTGGTCCAACCATGTTAATGGCTGCTCTCCTAAAAACCGAGGCTTATTTTGCTTTTGCGGCGGTGAGATGAGCATTGGTGAAATAGCTCAAGTTTAAATGGAGGTGTAAATAATAGAAAAGGTGAAGGACCAGCAGCAGCATCTGTGACAGATGAGGCTATAGATATCCAGTGCAAGCTAAAAATACCCCTGCAGGATGGTACCTGTAATTGAAAATGGATGTGCTGAAACAGAACAGAGGAGGGGGTTCTTTTTGTCTGGGTATTTTCCCTTTTCAGGCTTTTTTTCCCTCCTCACAGAGAGTCAGACATCCAGAGGAACAAAGACAGACAGACAGATGGTTATAGAGAGCGGCAGGGACACACAGACAAAGGCAGGATGTGATCATACGTTAAGTTCTGAATCTGGAATTGGGTTCACATGAAGGTGGAACCACCGCGGCTGAAGGCAGAAGACCCAAACGCCTTAAGATGCAGTTCCTCTAGCGGCCTCTAGATGGCGACGGCACTGAAGTGGTGAAAAGTGAAGTACAGAAAGAATCGGAGATAAAAGTACAAAATCTACTTCCTCTAATCCATCGTGTTATTGAAAAGATTTTAAATAGTTACTACCCTGAAAATGGCCTCCTCGGTAACATCTCTGTGTAGACTTTAAGGACACGCTACGTTTTCCTGACAGGGACCTCTGGTGGTCGTTTGAAGTATGACTCTTGTCTGAGAGGAACAAACGTTTTTAGCTGTATCTTGGAAGCGTCTTTCATCAGTTGTCCCTGAGCACAACCGACGCTACGTTCCTGTTTTTATACATAAAGCAGTTCAGTTTCAGTTTCTCACCTGGACGTCTTGAAGGCAACCGAAGCAGCAAACCGCGCAGAGCTCCGATAAATCCGTCCAAGCAGGTCCGGCGTGACAGACAGAGTCAGACAGCAGGCAGACAGAGAATCAGGCTGCACACTCCACTCTATTTCTGTCAGACTCCCGCTGAGAGCCAAAGGTGCTCAGCCAGGCCACAGCAGTCTGCTGCGACAGTGAGAGACGGACACATATTGAAAGCAACAGGGAGAATAGAAAATATATTCTAATCTGCAGGAAATTAAATACAGCCTCATTTTCTCTGGTAACAGTGGGGAGAAAACAGCTGAAATGTAATATTAGTAGCAGAGTTACTATGTTAAAAACCACTGCGTTTAAGCAAGAAACAAGAGATAATAGATGCCAGTGTGATGTCCAAGGCTGCTGAACAGAACAATGTATTTGTTCTGTTCGGAAGGGACAAGGCTGATGGTACAGGCAAGAAAAGAAAGAGCAAAAGACAAATGATCCTTTGCCACTTTAGCTGGTGTGCAGACTGAAAATAGCGCAGTGTTATAAACGTTGGTCCAGGTACAAACTAAGCAATGTGCCCGGAAATGTGCAGTTGCATGCATTCGACTAATGCAGCGCGTTGCTGTGTGACGTCGCGTTGTGTTAAAGCATATTTAGATGGAGTATAAGTATGAAAGTAATATTACCACAGTGTCAAAATGCTCCACTGCAGGTAAGAGTCCTGAGACGTGTTGGGAGCAAAAGTGCTATATTTGTCATGTATTTATAATCGCTGGATCATTACTACTGATGCATCCATGAGCTAAATTTAAACATCTTTATACGGTATTACTGTATGTAAGTAACTCATTTACATTGCTCCAGTGGAAACCCGGTTGTGGGTTGAGTTTCCTGTCCGTGGTTTTGTTGTGAGCAGCCTGAAGGCGCAGTAATCTCATTATCAGAGTGGAATCACAGATTGGAGGATTAGACAGACAGGAGCTCTCTGCTAAAGCAGCTGATTTGAAGATGTCTGTTAATCCCACTCGTCTGGCAGCTCAGTACTTTTATAAACTGGCGTTCTGCTTCCATCCGGCAAACGTAATCCCCCCGTTTTATGAGTGAGATGACGTCGAGTCGGCGCTGGCACGGCAGGCCGAGCGCTTTGCCTTGCTCAGGGGCACTTCAGCTGATTCTGTTTGAAGGACAAACACTGTAGCACCCTGCTGCTTTTTAACATAGTTTTATCTCCACGCTTTTATTTGATGGCTCCACTTTCCCCTCGGGGAGAATAATGCTCAAACTATTTGGTGAAAGGTATCGACTGGATCTACAGAGGTTAACTGTTCCACTTGTACAGAAGCTTTTCGCATCACGTCAACAGCAGCGGGGAACATGTTGGGTTTCAACAAATGGTTGAATTATGGCTTTGAATCAGACTTCTTGGGTTACTTTCAGTGCTTTGCTGTTACTGACCAACATGTCATGTTTAGGTATTCTCCGATCTTAAATCAAAGTTTTCTTTATTTAAGTCTGTGTTTTATTCAGGGGAGGTTCTTGCACAGCTGCTTCGCGTTGAGACAAACTCAAACACAGAAACAGTGTGGCTCATTCATGTGTTTCTAATAGTCTCTGGACAACAATGGAGCTCTGTGGCACAGAGAAATCAAATATATCAGGCTTTGGAAACAAATCTGTAACGTGTCGCGTCTGTGAGCAGGAGGAAACGGCTGCCGGTCTGGACCCTCGCTGTACCACGCTGAGAAGATGAGCACATGTTGGAGTTTTTCATGCAGCGGTGAGCATCAAAGGTGCCCTCAGATCTGGGAGATCTCGGCGGGCTGGAGCAGAGCGATGAGGCGGCAGGAGAGCGCGATGTTGTCCTGCTCCGCCGCTGTCAGAGAGTTTGGTTTGGGCTGTTTTTTGGATTTGTTTTGTCTTTTCTTCTGGTTTTCTTTTCCTCTCCTCTTTTCCTCTGTCGGCCTGTTAAATATACATGTCATCTAGCTTGCACTAGAGATGATGGTGTAATGGATTTGTCCCTTACAGAGATGAGGAGGAGGAGGATGGATAGATTTGGCCATCCCATAACAGCGGAACAGAAGTTAATATCGCAGTAATTTTATTTCATATTTATGTTGCTAAATTACAATGACTCAGTGAATCATAAAAGGTTTAAGAGCAAACCAAACCTGTAAGAAGCTTGGGAGACGTTTTCTTTATAGCAAAGCATCACATCAAATGATTTTGTTCATTCTTGATTATTATTTCTCTCTATATTCAGCACTGCAAGGCTTTTAACTGGAACTACAATTTTAGTTTCCCTTCATTTGGTTCCCATGGCTTCCAGAATATAGTCAAAAGTTGTATTTCTCACTTCGTCGTCATTAAATGGATTGGCTGTAGGGTAGCAGTCAATTTAAGTTCTATGTATATCTGAGAACTGCTGGCAAGAAGTCCAGTACCATCATACCAGCTCACAGACCTGGATAGCTTTAAGAGAGAATATAATTTGTAGAAATAGCATAAATAGCTGTTCAACACACATCATCAAAGGTACAGTGATCCCCAGTCACTGACAAGCGATGGTCAGTAAAGTGTAATTAAGTTATCGCTCATACGGTAACATACCTGGTCAGTGTAATCACATCAGTACAGCTGGACACACATCTGGGAAATCCAAGATATCTTAGCAACTGTACAAGAGAAGCAGAAGAAGAAAAGAGTGTAAGAAAGAGGAAGAGAACTATTTTCAGCCTCCAGACAGACCTGCAAACACAAGAAATATGCAGGGTATTTCTTTTTTAATTGCCCTTACAAATCACTCGAGCTGGTATTGAGCTAAAATCCAAGCTATGTTCACAGAGGGCTATTATTAGCACTGGTAGAGTGAGAACAGTGTAAGTATGTCTTAAAGGAAAAAGCCACCCTAAAACCGCTAGTGATGATGTACGTGGACTTTAGTGCTGTTTTACCGTCTGTTGGTGTATCTTGAAACCTGCACAAAGGTAGATTTTGCAGACATTTCAATAAATGTTGGCTGTAGAACAACGGCGATCAAGGTTTGTTTTTAGTCCCCCAAACACAGCCACTTTGCACCGACATTGAACAATCTTGCAACAAGATTCACTTTATAAGTTGACACTTTCAGTAATACTAAAGTAAATGTGTATGGGGACACTCGATTTTTGCATGACTATCGATGTTATATATTATCTATTCTTAAATATTTATTTTCCAACTAAACATTGCAATGTCCGTTTTTATGCTGATGACACCCTCCTACATGCCAACAGCTCTACCCCAAACCAGGCCTTCTCCGTGTTACAGTCTGCTTTTGACAAACTCTTTTATAGAAAGACAAAAACTTCACATTTCACAAGTGTACAGAGCTTTGACGTTGACGTTCCTACTCCATAATCAAAATCTTATAGATACAGTACGGGATTGTAAATGCTCATGTTTGATATCTGATTTTTCCACAAATCTCATGTTGTCAAAACTCTTAATAGTTCAAATTGGATTTTTATACAGGAACAGAGTTTGTTTGTCCTTTCAAAAGTCTCCAGATGGTTTGAAATAGGTGTCTCACAAGGATCTATATTAGCTCCCCTGATATTTATTACTCTATCCAAACATTTCAATGTCCATTTTTTTGCAGACGATACCTTCTTATATGCCAACGGCTCTACTGCAAAACCTCTCTGTGTTACATTCTGCCCTTGACAAACTCCAGACCTCTTTTATTAATTTAAAGTTTGTTTTCAACCCCACTGAGTTTACTCATGTTGCGTCACATACGTAACTCCCACATGAAGCAGCCCAGATGTGTTTGTTTAATTTTTAACTGTCAAAACAGGATATAATTCGAAAACATGAAAAGCAACTCTGCATACTGAATCATCTCAAATCTTCACATCTGTTTGTGATTCGAGTCTTTTCCTCTGACAAATCGTAACAAAGTGATGTTTTCTTTCCATCCAAACGTCATCAGACTCCCTCCCCGAATTAACCTGAATAACATCTGTATTGTAAACTGTGACATGCAGTTTCTCCCTCGATAACCCTGCCTACGCCCACCTTGCTGTCATGTCCTGGTTTCTGCACAGTTGCATCAGATACTGTGTGTAAACTAACAAAAACAGCTGTAAGTGTAATGTGGTGGGACAGGTCGGTTTATTCCCTCTGGATGAAGCTAGATGTTTCAGACATCTTTACATGTATTCTTGAATTACTGTAGCTTCAGGAGCTTGCTTTACAGATGTGTTGTTCTCTTTCATGAAGCCGGACTTGTCTTTAAACTGTCACAAAACTTGCTTATTTAGATGTTACTTCGATGTTGTGAATCTCAGTGAGAGTGATGCTGTTACTTGTTCACTTAAGCCAGACATTATTACAGTAATGTGCCTCACACTGTGTGACCTCAGCATAATACTTTAAAACACTGCAGCTCTGGATGCACTTTGTCTTTTTAAGTGATGCTTTGATGTGACGTAAATGTGACTCAGTGGATGTTTTTGTGTGGTTTAGGATAAATGATCTCACAAGAAGTGAGTTGATGGAAAGTTTCTCAGGGTAAACAGCGTCTTAAACCATGGAGATTAAAGTGAACAGTCAAGCACATAAGGATGAGTGACACAAACGTAGGCTCTTTTTTTACTGCAAGACTACTTCCTAATACAGTACAACCACTGTTGCCGCTACTGCTACTACTACTTCTACTTCCTTTACTCATACCTGTAGTTTGAGCTGGTTGATCTGTGAGTTTTATCCTACAACTGTAACAATGAAGGTTTTCCAGTTTACCTTCCCAGTTCTAAACTGTGGTTGGGTGCTTCTGGCTCTAATCTAATTTAGCCTGCTTCATATTGGTAACGTACCTAACAAGCTTTAACGGCTCCGGTGGAGAGAGAGAGGTCGTCCTACATGACCATGGGATTTATTTCTCCTCTGTGGCATCGAACACAACACATGCCCACCGGCACCTGATACATCTTGAGCTTCTCTAGTACAGTGACATTAATTTGTCCACTCTAAACAGTGTGTTGACGACTTTGCACAGGAACTCAAACACACACCGTGGGAACCCGAACGCAGCCTGGCCATTCAGCCGGTGGCCTCCACGCCTTAGCTGCTCATGGCTACCAGCACCACATGAATCCACATTGCTGCCCATGCTACCCTGTGCAGTATTCAGTCACAGTGTAGCATGTCTCCCCATAACACCGCCTCTTCTCTGCTATGTGCTAATTTGCTGGAAGCGAGGCTCCTGGCAGAACTAGGCTGGGTGGTGTACTTACTCTTTAAAAGGCAGAAACACTGCAGCCTATAGGTTTTGGCCTGCTATGATAAAACATTAATAAGATGGCGACAGGCAGACCATGGGTAGTACTACGTGTTGAGCGTGTAGTGGACCGGAGCAGATGATGCAGGATCCCGTCATGCTGGACTCTGGCCAGCGGCTGCCGTCTCCCTCTTCTTCACTGTCAACAATTGCAGACGTAAAGAAAGAAAACAAACAGGATCTGGCCCTCTGTCCTCTGCAGCGGCCATCTGTCTGCAGGGAAAACAGCATGTTGGGACCCATGTGGCATCCTGGCATGGAGCACGCTGGCCGCGCTAAACGACAATACGACTAAAATGCTTGTTTTTCCATTAGATGATAATGCTGTGGGACCGGAGTAAAGGACTTTAATTGGTTTTGTTGAGGTTGGCAGTGAGAGGAAACGCTTAAATCCAAGCTGCAAGAGCACATAAAAGATTAAACTATCCCTCCTTCCATCCCTCCATCCCTCTATCTGTGTGTGCAGTGATATCCCAGCAGGCCGAGCTTCGTCTGACTCATTCTTTGTGTTCCAGCTAAAAGCATCTCGACACACATTCTCCTTTTCTGGTCACCGACTCTCTCCGCTCTAATCTACTGTACTCCGGCCTGCCGGGGGAATAACCAGGGCTTTCCTTCCCTCGGCAGAGATGAATTATTTCCTCAACTCTGTGTTCTCTGCTAACAGCACAATGGAAGCTAAAGCACAGGATGCCTCCTTGTCGGAGATTGTTGATTTCATCTGTTATAAAGTGGGCGTGGCGCGGTTTGATTTCCTCGCTGTGAATGTCGATTGTTTGCAGAAAGTGCTATGCAGTGAAATGTCTCCGTAACAATGATCCGTGTTGGCACATTCGGTCTGCATATGGCAGCTCAGAGGTGTGAATGGACGTGGCTGGGAATGTGGAACAGCATGCTGATGAAATCGAGCATATTGAGCCTTCTGGATAAGATGAGGTTGAAAATAATGGCGCTGACAAACACCGCGTGGGCGAAGGATTCGGAGCTGCAGGATACAGCCGGAGGCTTCAGGTCCGGTGTCTCACACAACCAGCAGTTTACAGCAGTGTAGAAATACTCAGTGGAGTGTCTTTAAAGCAAGTCCAATGTTTACCATGTGCCCCCGTCTCACTTTAGCATCTTAGCACGCTAACATTTGCTAATTATCACTAAGACGATGTGCATTTGAGGCTGGTGGGAACGTCATCAGTTAGTTAGTGGTTGTGGTTCTATTGCTTGTTTTGTTCAACCAGACGTCCGAAACCACAAAGAAATTCAACTTACTAAAGAAACAGCATGTTTCCCCCAACACAATCAATCTGAGGGGTTAACCTGTTGTTTCGAAAGATATTTCTGTGGTTTTACTTCACTTAACTTATTATGTGGTTTAGAATATTTTACGTGTCCAACAAGTATCACAGTTTTTTTTTTCCCGAGATGAAACATTAATTTAGGCTTCCAGTGAGTCTGTTATTGTGGATGAATGAGCGGAACAAAGGCTGATTTAAGACAGATATTGTAATCTTTGAGCGGTTCCTCCCACTCAGCAGGCCGCCGTGTCGCTAAACGATCCACCCACATTTACACACTGCAGCGTATCTCCAGCGTTCCCTTAGGAGCCTGCCAGTGCTGTTCCTGCACTGCTGAAGTGCACAGTAACGCTCTCTGGCTGCGCGACAGATGGAAAGTCAGCAAAGCCACCCTGACTTCATCCAGGCAACCCAAACATTACAGTAGTTAAGGCATTCAGAAGATTCGTACAGAGGAGGTGTGTTATCAGCTTGACTTCGGGTGATATTGAATGTCCTCCTTGCTCTCCGTGGGCTCCCTCTGACCCGGAGTTTTACCTGGATTCTCTTTACTGCTGATGTCTTTTTGTTCACTTCAGTTTAAACACTTTGGGTGTCGTAAAGATTGTGGTTTTTCGTTAAACATTGACAAAGTACTTTTCTGGCCTCGTGCTTGAAGTCACTATCCAGCCCAGACCACGATGTTTCCCAGAAACCGAAAGTACTTTAGTTGCCATCGGCGCACAACGTAGGAAAACAAATAGACCTTTTCTGTTTTGAAGACGTTTACGTCTACGTTTACGTGTACGTTTACCTGTTATGTTGATGAAAAAAACTTTCTTTCTAAACGTATTTGCTGTTTATTATTATTATTATTATTAAATTGCTGGTATTTAAATGCCATTTTAAATGCCACGGGTGGACTTTGATACGCTGTATGACAATCCTGATTCAGGGCTCCAACAGATCCTGAGATCTAAACCCACAGGAGCCGGTGGATCACCAAACATTTAGACGCCAGCCGTGTCTGCAGTCCGATGTTTCCTGTTCACCGACGAGCTCTCAACTGCTGCCTCCTGAAACGTGATTGGTCTGTTCGTTAAGCGATGACACTGGCAAGCTTTTCAGAGTGATGATGATGAGGCAGCAGAAAGGGAGGAAGGAAGGAAGGAAAAAGGCTGCAGCCCAAATTAATTGACGAGATTAAAAAGAAGAAAAACTGCTGCTTCTCTGTAAAAGATTCCAACTGGACTCGCACTTGCTGCTGACTCTGCCATACTGACTCTGTTTGGCCTCTTGAACAGTCGTCTACTGTTAAAGAACCAGCCGCCACTGCTTCATTAGATACTTAGCTTCAGAATTACAAAGTCTCTGTCCTGCGCTTTAATCCATTCAGTTGTGGTTGGTGTGGAAGCACGTAGCCTTCATGACAGGAAAGAAGTGCGGTAAAAACTCTGAATTATGTGATTTTGATGGTGATTCTTATATTTTGCAGCACATCATGGCTGTTAGCATTTAGCTAAAAGTCTGTGTGCACCTTCTCAACCCGGCCGAGCTGCAGCCACGTAACATGTCGGTTCCTGTAGAGCTCATGAAGATAAAGACGTCGTGCTTTTGCTGTACAGGGTTCTTGCAAAGTCTTTAAAGTTTGGAAAAACACTTAATTTTAACTGTTAAGTTTTCATGGTTAGGAATATGAATTTGAATATGCTCCTTGAAACAGGCTTGATTTTCAACATAATATAGGAAAAGCTCCTCTGTGGATCCCTCAGTCTGGAAACTAGGAAGCATTAAATAATCGCCATCAGTACAGACGATCACAGGTGATGACAGCTGCTAAAACAAACCTGTGGATTGCTGTGGGCGTAGAAGAGTTCTGTAAATTGCGCTTGTAGTAACTATTTAGATGTGGTGATGATGAAAGGTACCTTGAAAGTGCTTGAATTTCACTCTTAAAAAGCTGCACAAACCCCAACTATAGGGCAAATGTTGCCTGTTGCCTCTTTGTGTTTTCTTAATTCAAGTAAATGAATAAAGGTTGTGCTGACCGAGAGTCCGCTGTGCAACATGTAGTCTTCATGATAGAGAGAAGCTCCGTGAGCCTGAGTTCATGCTTTGTTTCATTAACTCACTGACCTTCCTTCTCTCTCTCTCTCCTCTTCCACGTTGCTGTCTGATCCAACCAGGTGAGACGTTTGTTTCATTTGAATTTGTGCAGAAAAGACACAGAAACGTCCTCAGTGGAGGTGCAGCTGTGGGATGTTGACCTTGCTGTGTGTGTTCGGGTGGAGACGAACCTTTTATCGCTCTCACAGCTGAAGATTACATCTGGGGCTCTTTTGAAGTTGGCTGTATTCCAGCGAAAGCGGAGGGCGTGGAGATGTTTGGACAGACCGAACATCAGTGGGTCTTAATCTGGTTTCGCTCGAGCTGCATCATGATGGAGAAATATTATGTAACTGAAACATTTTCAGGCAAACGCACAACTTCAGATTTCACCCTGAGGAATAAACAGTAAAATAAGAAGAAAGAAGAGGAACGCGTGCAGTGCAGTTAAGCTTCATGTTCCCGTTTAAAGGTTCTAACTGCAGGTCGTGAACATTGATTAGGCTGTCGTGATTCTGCTGTGGGCTCAGTGTTGGACACGCCAGTTTAGCCGCACCACGAACGCAAAAGGTTTCAACACGACCTGAACATTAAAACCTTTATGAGGGTGAGGATTTACTGCAGGGCTGCCGTATTAAACCGCATTAGCTGTAGCTAGTTGTACCTAATGAACTGGCAACCGAGTGTATAATTAAAGTGTGATCATGGAAGTGATCGGACGCCAGACTATAAGAGCTTGTCTGTGGTCGTGTGCAGCAGGACTATAGATCCTGACTCTTTGCATGTGTTTGCTGTGTTCTGTCTGAAGGAAACATTTAGCCCCAGACATGCTTTTCACAGCTGATACTCAACTTGTTCCACCTGCACGGTCGATGTGATTGTTTGGTATTTCACGCTGTAACATTTGCGCATATTTTCATATATATATAATATATATCTCACGCCTTTAGCTCTAGCTGTAGCTCGCCACACAGGCTGTTTTAGAACTCTCTTTGATCCTATTCTTCCTGTGGTCACGGGCTTCCTGCTGCTTCCCGCCGTGCTGGTTATTAAACTGCAGCTCTGTTCACCAGCATCGACCAGAAGACGCACGTCCAGCCGCTCTCAGGTTCGGCGGCTTTAGGAGCAACAGGAGGGCCCATTATCTCCGCGAGCAACCGGTGCTTAAAGGTCCAGTCTGCAGCCCTGCTGGGATCACTGGGAGACACTTTTTATAAAATGGATCAGGAGGAGAGACACTGAGAGGCTGAAGGTCGCAGCAAAGCAGGAAGAAACCCAACAAACAGTTCGTGGACGGTGAAACGCAGCAACCAACTCAGCGTCAGAGCATCATCCAGAATGCAAAGATATTCTCTTTTAAATGATATAAATCAGAAAAATAACAGCAAATCCTCACATTATAAAAACTGGAATAATTGAATGTTTGGTGTTTTAACTTGATAAATGCATTAAAATAGTTAATCCATCCCTTAAAATAATAAACCCCTCATCATGATCATCATGGCCTCGCGTGAAACACGTGAGCTGCTGCTCTAATATCACTAATGTCACTCAATCAATTAAGAATCTTTTTTTACAGGTTAGCACACAAAGTGATTCACAAAAGCAGCTAAAATAAACAGCGTATTTAAAAATATGAGTCAATGCAGAGAAATGCTCATAGATATTTAAATTAAAATTCACTATAAAAAAAGGCAGGTTTATCTGCCGACAACAGGCCATTCACAGCGCTTTATATAAAATGTAAAAAGGCATTAAGACAAGATATTAAAGAAACACACGTAATATTAAAAGTCACAAACTGGCTTTAAAAGGAATAAAATGAAATATAAGAAAAGATCAAAAGATAAAAGACCAGAATCCAACCTAAGGACAAGACGATTACAGAATATCACAAATGAGTTTGTCAGTGTTTCCAAATGTTGTTTATCGCATGTTAGAATTTAAATGCATTTTACAGTTCAGCCTTCGTCCAGCGGGCTTCTTTAATGAAATGACAGCTTCCATTTTGTAGAACGGAGGGGACACAGATGTCCTCTGTTGTTGTTCTCCTGCCGCTGCAGCCGGAGCTGCCGTTCGAGTCGAGCGATAAACCAAGTTAACTGAGTTAAAAGGCAGGCGGACATGGACAGGGCCAATCAATAACCTGCACTCAGCCAGAGAGGGAGGGGAAAACACGTGGATCTTCAACTGGACCCAGAGACACATTCAATGACGTAAAGCCTGATTATACTCTCATTTTCACAATGAAGTTAAGTTACTTAAAGGCGAAGGCTGGTGATATTCTATATTTGTCATATTGTCAACAAATTCCCCGAAAAGACCAAAACCGACAGTGAACGTCTTCCTCTGAGCCACAGAGCTTCACTGTCATCCAAAAACGTACCTTCAGAAATACTCACTTCGGCACCAAATGTGGATTCATCCGCTGCTGAAAATAGTCCCCAACAAATGCACAAGTTCCTCCTGTTTGAGTAACATTTGCTAAAATCAGCAGGGAGCAGCTGTTTGAGGAAATTATTGTGCCTTTTTAAAAAGAAGAGAAGGTGAAAATGTATATGTGCGGCTGGTGTTTCAAAGATTTACGTCTTCTGTAGGAACCGATGGGACAAACACATTGTTGGTGCGGGTCCTTTCATGCAGGCACTAATATCTTTAAGCACTGGCCTCACGGGACACCAAGCCCCTAAATCCGGTGGCCAAAAGGTAGCTTTTAGTGGCCACGTGCCATAGTTGATGTCAAACCCTGACATGGGAATTGTGCAGTACCGAATCACTGAAGTACCCTTTTAAATCTATGGGGGGCCGTGAACATCCATTATAGATATAGACAACAGGTTTGCAACATGTAGATGGCAGGAGGTTTGTGTCCGATTGGTTCTGTCGCATGTTGGTGCTGAAATGATGTGAGATCAGTGGCTGGACTTAGAGAAGAGGAGGTGATGATGTGTTAGGGAAAGGAAGAGTTAGTGAAAGGAGCGTGCGTGAGGAGGAAAAAGGCAGCAGCGAAGGAAGCTGAGAAGCTTGGGCAACAAAAAGCAAGAAAGAAAGGATAAAGAAAGTATAATGATGAAAGAGGGGGAACAGGAGTGATGGAGGAGTGCAGCATGTGGATGTAAAAGCTCTCCACCTGCACAAAAGCGTTGAACTCCAGCTGAAGGTGATGGCCACAGGGGGTCTGCCTGTCTCGCCCTGGACTCCCAACACCAGCGGCAGGTTTCGGCCAACATGTCAGAAAAACAACAACCCACTGGCAGCTTCTTTTCATTCATCCCTCAGCCTGCGTCACAGCAACTGGACTGCAGCTGAGTCCGACGGAGAGAGAGAGAGAGAGAGAGAGAGAGAAAGAATTCACATGGAGCCGCAAAGTTCAGGCCGAATGTTTTTACACCTCTGCTGGTTAACTGCTGGTTAACTGCGCGAGTCCAGCGGCAAACAGAACGGTCGGATGCACTGAAGGTGGAAAGACAACTTTACCAATAAGGTGACGCCAGAGGGGAATGGTTGTGTTGTTACCTACATCTGGACAAAGGTGGCGCTGCGTCCACCTCGTCTGTCGCCTGGTGGTCAGACTGAAGTGCTCTTTGTTTCCACCTCGTTGTTGATGCCAGCTGATTTCTGTTTGGGAGGGGTTGTTTTTTGCCCCTAACCAATCAGAAATGACCGACATCCATCCAGTTGACTTCACTTTCAGTCCCGGTTGGTAGAATCGGTTAACTTATTCGCTGCATTCACGTGCTCCTCAGATCCGGTCCCATTCCCATTCGTTCTTCCGACTTCGGGGTGTTTGTGAGCCTTTAAGTCGTAACGTGGAAACAACATGGACGCCACAAAGGAGATGCATTGTATTTTCTTGCTCAGAGCGTTTAAACCACATGGGGGTGCCCTTCTCTTTTGGTGGGCTGTAAACGCCCTAAAATCACTCAAACATTCCTTTGATGCTAACTAATGTTAACTAATCTGGGTCAGTCTAAGGGAACAGCGACCAACAGTTTCAGCTAATACCATGTTCCAAATTGCATGTAAGCAACATATTGATATACGGTATGTGAATTAATGAAATCCGCTGTGTTTCTGCATACATTACATTACGTCACATTTCGGCAAGTCGGACAGGTCGTGTACCAAAACTTTAGGAATATGTTGATTCATGAGTTCTGTAAAGGCATCGTTCAGCAGCAGCTGCGTCCATCTCGTCCACGCTTGGCATAATGTCCGCAGTCTTAACTCTCTCTGGCTTTGTGTTTTCGTTGTCATTTGGGCACCACAGCAGAGGTGTGGAGCCGGGCCAGCCGGGCCAGCCGGGCCAGCCGGGCTAGCCGGGCCAGCTGGGCTAGCTCAGCTGTGCTCCGAGCTCAGTGCTGACATGCACAGTGGACTGAGTCAATTAAACAAAACAGGTCCCAGGTCTGATGAAGCAACGCATGGGCAGCTGGATCTGGCAAACGCGTCCAAAGGGGCAGAAATAGGCAGCCGAAGGTCAAAGACATGGCGGGCAGAAAGCAGGCAAATGGCTGGAAAGGCCGGACGATCTGGCAGGAATTGTGACCTGTTGGTGGCGCTAGATGAAAATCAGGATCCCCAAAGTCATTAGGATTCATCCTCCGGAGAACGTCTGTACAAAAAGACAATCCAAATATTTCACTCTGGACAAAACATTTTTATTTATTTTATTTATTTTTATTATATGTGCGTGATGGAAGAGGGACGGCACAGTAGCGGACAAAGCCCGTCACTCAAATGTGAAACTAGTCAATTAGAATAATCCATGTTTAAAGACCTACTCTGAATACTTCTTAATGAGAATACACATCAGGAGACGCTGGTGCAGGAGAGGCTAGCAAATGTGTGTCAGCAGGTTGTTCCAGTAAATGTCTTCATGCAGAATAAGCTGCCGCCATATTTTGCTAAAGCACAGCAGGATGTCCGGTGTCTGCCTGCAAACCTTCCTCCTGTTTACACTGGAGGCTTCTCACTTCCTGTCCTGTCTGTCCTCTCTCCCCTGTCTCACTGCTCACGTGGAAGGTTTGCTACCAGCAATAAGTTTCCAATGTGACGCTCTTTCTGTGGCTTTCTGCTTCAGTATCTGGGGAAAGGAAAGAGCAGCATGATACAGTAGGGATGAATTATTCGGACGTTACATAACACAGAATATGTCTTTTGAGAAACACCATTTTTAGCTCTGGCTGACTCCATCCCCGTGTTCCCTCCTCTCTTCCCGTCTCATGAGCGATGACATCCATGTCAGGCTGAACGTTGAACCAGGCTCTCCATCCCCAGCAGCAGCATGATGCATCTATATTTCAAGCTCGTGAACGTGAGGATGATCCGTCCGTCGGGTTTTCTTTCTCACCGTCAAGGCAAAGCTTCAATCAACATGCATGTTTGTGGTTACAGCGTCGCGGGAATCTCCAAATAGACGTGTTTGTTATCTGCTGGCACCGATACGTTACGTTCGTATTTGATATTTTACTGAAATAATTTGGACGGCTGAATCGCTCTACCTTCAAAAGAAATAGCAGCCACACAGCAGCTGTATGTTCTATAGTGTTTGTGTAGTACGTGGGGAAGAGGTTCAGACACGATGCTGACAGCCTCTCTTCACCAGAACAGTGAAATACACATCGTCACTGTTGGACGGAAACCTCGTATCTCCGTATTTTCTCATTTTTATTTATTTATTTTCATGAATCAATGCTATTGGTCACCCTTTACACCTGTTTTACAAAGATTTAACCAATGAAAAGTATTAAAAGGGTGTGTGGCTAGACCTCGTAACTCGGCCCCAGCAGAGCGGAAGCTACTGATTATAAAGACACAATACAAACTTTGACGACGCGACGTTCAATTGTTTTAAAAACACAGGGTTTTTTTTCATTTCCTGAAAGGCAACGATTTTGGAGATACGAGGTTTCTGCCCGACAGCAACGAAATGTACCAAGTACCAGTAGCACTGGTAGAAGAGGAAGAAGATACACAGATCATCCAGAACTCCGTGAGCACTGACAGGTGACGTGACAAGTGGAAGGATGTGAGCGACTTTGACAAGGAACCACACTGTGATGGCTGGACGACTGGGTCAGAGCATCTCCAACTCTGCACCTCTTGTGGGGTGTTCTGGTCTGCAGGGGTCAGGACCTACTAGAAGTGGTCCAAGGAAGGAGAACCGCTGAACTGGCGACAGGATCGTGGCTCGTTGATGGTCGTGGGGAGAGAAGGCTGGCCCGTGTGGTCCGATCCAACAGAAGAACTTCTGTAGGTCAAACTGCTGAAACAGTGAATGCTGGTTCTGATAGAAAGGTGTCAGAACACACAGAGCCTCACAGTTTGTTGCATATGGGGCTGCGTAGCAGCAGACCGTTCAGGGTGTCGTGCTGACCCCTGTCCTCTGCCAAAAGCGCCTACAATGGGCACGTGAGCATCAGAACTGGACCATGGAGCAATGGAAGAAGGTGGCCAGGTCTCATGAATCACATTTCTTTTACATCATGTGGATGGCCGGGTGCGTGTGTGTCGCTTACCTGGGGAAGACATGGCAGCAGGATGCATTGTGGGAAGAAGACAAGCCGGTGGAGGCAGTGTGATGCTTTGGGCAATGTTCATCCACGATGCCATTCATGTGGATGTTACTTTGACACGTACAACTTACCTAAACATTGTTGCAGACCAAGTACACCCCTTCATGGAAACGGTATTCTCTAATGGCTGTGGCCTCTTTCAGCAGGATAATGCTCCCTGCCACACTGTAACAATGGTTCAGGAATGGTTTGAGGAATGACACCCTGTCCCTTCTTTCAAATAAACTAAGTATTGGTAAATGTTGACTGAAGCTTATGTATGGTTTTAATGGGGAAGATGAAATATGTGATGCTTGACAGCCAGATATTAAATTATTAATGAATTAAGATATAACATTTTTATCTTGTAATTGCTCCCATGAAAACCACATAATGAACCAGTTTGAGGGTGTGCATCAGAATGTGGCCAAATTTAATTGGACCTCATCAAAATTCTTATCTCACTGTATACCCATCCTTATCTGCATTCATCTTGTTTCCTAAATGATCTGCGCAGTCTATTTCCACTCCCTTGGAAGTCCAATTTGTGGGATCGTGAATGCAAATTTTCTACCTCGGCGTGCGTTCTGCCTCATCAATTTTAACCAGACTCAATAAGGAACAAGATGTACAGACATTGCGTGCCCTTTCTATAGGAAAGGCATGCCCTCTTTACACCCAGGCTGGGTGGTTTTGAGCACAGGAAATGTGTTTAAATTAAAGATAAACCATATAAACCAGCCGAAGAAAGTTTAAGACTTTTATTTCATCTTTAACTGTGCGTGTGGATCATTGTAGCAAGATGTTCTGCTGTGATGAACCCTGTCTGCCCTCTAGAACACAGACTGAATGTGTGCACACTGTCATGAGCACAGCCACAGGACTCAGGAAGAGGTAATGGACTGTAGGTAATGTGCAACAACAGTTGCCTGAACAGCTGAACTGCTGTAAGGTTGATTCATATCAGTTGTTGCGTTTATTGCTGTTCTCAGCCACTCCCAATGCTGCACACAGCCATCGTTCACCTCTACAAACTGCTTCTTGACAGACTCAGGTCTTTGCTCTTTGGCCTGTCCGCCTGCCCTAAAACTCAGTCAAACAGGTGTTCGTGCCGCTTACTTCTCTGACAACCTTTAACACAGTCTGTTTAACAACAGACATTACCTGCATTAGCTCTTGGGAGGCTCGTGTCTTGACATGAGTTGGTGAGTCAGAGCTGCTGTGGTGGGGAGGTCAACCCATCAAAGGCAGTTGTTCATGACAAGTGTTTTTGGCCATACCAGCAGCATGGCTATAGGGATGACAACATCGGTCAGTCGGTTTGTCCACCACTTCGGTCCAGACTGAAATATCTCAACAACTATTGAATGGATTGCCATCCCCACATGATGGATCCTAATTACTTTGGTGATATTATTTCTAGCGCCACTATGAGTTTCACAATTGTTGACTGATGTCTCAACAATCACTGGATGAATTGTCAGGAAATTTGGTGAACATTCATGTCCCCCTCATGATAATTTGTAATAACTTCCTCACACTTTTCCTCCATCGTCATCATCGGGTCAAAACGTCAACATGTCCAGTGTTTTGATTTATGGTCAAATACCTGCAAAAGCAAGGACATTCTCGGCCTCAGCTGTACTTAAGTGTTAAGTGCTAATTAGCAAATGCTACCCTAAATTAGACTACTGTTGTAGCTTAGATTACTGTTACAGCGCTTTGGGAACCGTTTCGGTTGAAAAGCGCTATATAAGAAAGAGTCCATTTACCATTTACCATTTACCCTGCTAACACACTAAACTACAATGGTGAACATAGTAAATATTATACATGTTTGCATTGTCATTGTGAACACTGCCTAAGCTCAACCCACAGAGGCCACACCAGTGTGGCTGTAGATTTGAACTTGTTCATAGGTTAAGTTTAATTTTCAATTTTGTTATTCAATGGGACAGATACAGAGCATAGTTGTATCAAAGTGAGCTGCAAGGCAAGTGAAACCCGATGCTACAACACTGGCCTGTGCATGTGGTGAAACTGTTACATGTGAAGGTTTAATAGATCAGGAAAGCACGTCCCACAAATATGGACCAAACAAATGGTAAAAAGAAATCGTCCGGTTTGGATTATAGAAGCATCAGGGTTGCTGTTTTCCATCAACGCTGGACAACAATACAAAACATGTGACACCTCCCTCAGGGAGGTCAGATGACGTCAGCAACACTCATTGTTACACTTAATGCGTTAAACCTCCCACTCCCCCCCTGAACTCCCAAATATAACAATTATTCACCCCTCATGGGCCAACCTTGCGTGCAATTGTGTGATAGCCCACATTCAGCCAAACTTCAACCCAGCTGACTCCCTCAGAGTGATGGGCAGCGGGGCTATTGTCTTGTGATCAGCCAGAGAGCCACAACACTCAACTCAGGTCCGCCTTGGGATTCACCGTCACCAGTGTATTGTGGGCTTGCACGTTGTCCCTGGGGGTCATGCCATGTCCCCGGTCATGCTGGAAATGTCATAAATAAAGAGAGACAGTGGAGGAGAAAGAGAACAATGAATCCCCCCTTTTCCCTGCTTCCAGCTCTGTCTCTCTTCCCCCCGTCAGCCACCGGGGACGTTGTAAATCAGAGGGCAGGGGAGGGGAGAAACCTGAGCCGGGGGCAAGGGAGAAAGGCAAGGAGACATTAAAGTGGGAACCTGGCTCTCTCCGGGAGCCTGGCCATCCCTGTCATCATTACGGAGCGTGGGCGACATATGCAGCAAGAGGTGATGATGATGATGATGATGATGATGATGAGGGTACACACTCTTAGGTGGACATATAATAAAAGCCAAAAAACATCAACGCATGTGAAGTCCCTCTCGTGCTCTCGTCACTCACACACCCGCGCAGGTCATAAATCCGGATTGGCTAGGTTTAGTTCTGACAGCCTGCCACCTGGGACACAAAGGTAATCCAGCAATAATTTTCAGCGAACAAGGGATTTTGATTTCTACCCTGTCAGGTGGGGGGAAGAAAGCCAAAATCATGTGCGAAGGGCTTTCATGCCTAGTCTACAGCCAAGCAGTGTCCTTGCATTCACAGGGATAAAGCCATCTCTGACAATGGTGGGGAAAAAAAGCAAAATTACTGATGGGGAGGGAAGAGGGCGAAGTGAGGCAGTGATGAAAGGGATAAGACCGTGTGTGAGCGTGTGCTGAATGGTTGCACTTTTTTTTTTCTTTGTGCATCCGTGTGTCTCACTGCACTCCCATTACCATGCCAACCAAAGTCACAATTACAAGTGAAAGCATCCCACGAATGTAACGGTCCTCACCTTAATTTTCACTTCACTCGCTGAGAGCTGGCCGTGCTTGCATGATCCATCCAATAAAAGGGAGAGAGTAGGAAAAGAAGGATTAAAACAACTACAGAATCAACATCAAGAGTTTTCACACGAACCTCCCCTGATACGGCCCCAAAATGTTCTTTAAATTTTCTACTGTGTACTACTTACTCAGCACTGCCTCGCTCTCGCTGACGTTCATCACTGTCCCTCGGGCCGCAGGTATCTCTCTCTCTCGGAGGTAACTAAGCCCTGTGGAATGTTTGGTACCCCTCTCCCCCAACCTCCCCGAATCAAGTGTTCGGACCTGACTCTCACCCATCATCTCACATTGTCCCCTCGAGGTAGCGAGGCTTAACCCTGACAGCCACGAAGAGGGTCGAGGAAGAAAGTCAGTGCCACTTTTCACTGGACTCTTTAAATTTGCTCACCAGACGGGGGGATGGGAGCTATGAGGGGCAGTACCGGGAGGCATGGCATAGAGTAAAAAAAGACCACCCCCCAACCCCTCCCACATCCCCTTAGCGCTTACTCAAACTCGAGTTGTAGAGGAGCTTCTGTAGGACTTGTGAGAAATCGAGCTGGTGGTTTCTTTCAACACTGGTGTTCATTTTATGGATTTGTTGAATGAATGTGCACGAAGCTGAAGGTTTCACAGGCTTGGTCAAAGTGTAGCTACTCACTGCAAAGTTGTACGTACTTCATACAGGGGAAAGAGAAGGTAATTTAGTAGATATAACAAATCCAAGCAGAGCAAACTGTCCAGTCTACTTGTTTCTATGTCAGACCATGAAAAACACTATACATAAGCATGCACGGCCCAAAGAGGGCTCTAACTTGTTCACTTTCACTCAAATTGTAAATACGTACCGAGCACATAATTACAAAATTAAGACAGAATCATTTCCCTGCTTCTGCACACTCCTCAGACCTGTGTTTGAACCCTGGTTGTTACGAGATGCCAGTGACTCAACCGTGCTTACACTGACTGTCCGACATGCTATCTCCCCCCCTGCAGTGTGAACACCATTATTTCTAATGGCTTTTAACATTTGTGCCATGTGTTGAGGCAACAAATACATTAAAATGAAATACCACACAACGCAACAGCTGAAAGTTCTCTTCTCAGGTGGCAGGCTGTCTTCTACGTCAGTGGTTCCCAAACCTTTTTAGACCAAGCAACACCGCATGTTTGTACACAGACGTGCTTAATTCTGATTTAATGTCTGAATATCTTTAGATTTAATATCATTACATTACTGTTCTATTCTGTTAATCAATATTAAGTTAAATAATACAGGGCCGTTCTCAGGTTCCCTGCAGATTCACAGATAAATGTTTAACGTCATGTTCTTGTACATTTGGTGTACAATGATCGACAAGCAGAACCAAATAAAACTAAAAAAGTCGCAGGCCATTTTGATGGGGCATGCCGTTAACTTGGGGAGAGAGAGCCTGTAGCCTGTAACAGGGATGAGAGAGTCACATCACCATTGACATGCAGTACCACAGTGGACGGATTATCCGTCTTCCACAAGCAGCCTGTTAAGCCGTTAGCCGAGTAGTGTTGTAGTCTGATTTGAGTTTTGATGGTGGGCTCGGGCTCAGTCCTGTCAGACTGTGCTGAGGGCTGAGATGTAACCACGTCTCTCTGAGCTCTGATAACCGTGTCAGATCTCTCCATCGCTGCTCTGACAGCACTATTTTTCTGCCTGTTGAACTTCTGAAAAACTCCGGAGCCATAAAGCGTGTCGTGTTACTATGACAACCGGCAGCAGTGAATTGCAGTTTCATTAACTGCATAATTGTTGGGTCTATATATATAGAGTCGGCCTGGACCTGCTCTATATTAACAAGTGCTATGAGATAACTATGTTATGATATGGCGCTATAGAAATAAAACTGAATTTAATTGAATATGGTGATTTTGATATTTATTGCTATTCAGCATGAAATGGCTACGCTAAATGTCCTAACAGCTAGCATATACTATCTGTCCTGATGTCCAGAGCCAGTGTGAGGTACCGCCTGCTGAATGCAGGACAGGCACATTGCACAACACAGAGATCCTATCCTATCTGTATCAGCCATGTGGACACATTCTTTTGTTATTTGACCACAACTCAGGCTCGTCTGTCATGAGGGATCTACGGGAGTGGGCGTGATTTTTTTCGAGCTTGGAGATTTTCTACAGTAAAGTTTTCTACAAGCTGGCAGATCTAATTAAGAGCCACTTGCAACACATGCAAAAGTGGACCAAGCTCAAATTCACCCACTTACATACAAAAAATTACAGCAGTAAGTAGAGTACATAACAATGTAAACACAAGCAAAACATGTTCCCATGACCTTTTCACTGGTAATGGAATTCGGTTTAGTTATAGATAACAATTCACTTTTAAACACACTTCAAAAGTGCCAAAAAAAAGCTTTGGCTTGAAGAATTTGAGTCAAAAAAAAAGAAAAGAAATCGAGCTTAGCTGAGGCGACAAGCAGCTGTGAGCGTTGCAATCTGAAGCCAAAGTGGGCTGAAGTGCACCAACCTTTCCTCCTGATTACAGATACGCATTCATGAATTTCACTCCCCTTTATTCCACAAAGGCCCGTGTCACATTCAAGGTGTGGCCGGCTCTGTGTAAAGGTCTGTGCTTTCAGCAAACCACTGCGATACCCTATGCACAGTCAGTGTCTCACAATTTACAGCCATCCCCTATTAAAATGAGAACATCTCTGCTGTGAGTGTTACTTTGCTTTAATAGATCCATTTTCAATAGCCTACTACACATGGGCTATGCTGTGAATATTCACAGTGCAATTACTTTCCCTTTCCAATTTGCCAGACGCAGCAGCTCTGTCCCAAAAATATAATGGGCTGTTTTGCATCAAACACAGCTAAAGTAATAACAGAATATTAGCTTACCTTTCAGCAGGAGTCCGACGAGATGGGGGTCAAATTCAATGCAGGTGACAAAAGCTTTTGGCATGTTCTGTTGTCTGATCTGTGTGTATGTGTGCGAGAATTGCTCCCTGGAAGAGGATATGATGAAACGAGGGTATGAAATGGCGAATTATTGTCGGCAGCAATCTACTTTCCCATTTCAATCTCACACACGCTTTTCATTTTATCTTTTTTATTTCACGTGGTTTCCCCTCACATCCTGAGAAAGCACTTTGATAGAAACACAGGTTTTATATGCCAGTCCTTAAAAAGCTGTCCTGGATGACAAGGCTGGAGGTGGATAAACCCGTTGCATGTTGCACATGCTAATCAAATAGTCACGCTGCCTTCACCAGTTTGAAAACCTATGCATGTTCAGTGATCAGTGCCTTTTCTCTCCCTGTTGCCAGTGGCATTAAATATATTCTTACAGAAAATAAGGCATCTCGGGCAGGGCAAATAACTGCTTGCTTTGAATGGCTCCTGCCACACACCATAATAGCTTCTATGAAAGGCCAGAGCTGCCTGTTAACGGCAGGTGAGAGCAGGAATCTGAGCCGGAGGAGCAGGTCTGTCGAGCAGAGACAATTTTGTAAAGGCTCTCCAGCGGCTTTGTCAGAATGTGTGTGTGTTGGAGAGAGGGCCATAATTGCTGCCGCCAGCCCCCCTCCCCGGAGCCCTGGTGCAGGCTGGGAGAATTGGAAGAGTCATTTCATCTCCGAAGAAGTGAACGGATGGGAGCTCTGTGGGGTGGGGAAGCAGGGGAGGCTAAATTACAGAGCGGCGCGGCGTGGCAGCCGGCTGTGTACTCCGACCCTCTGTCCTGACACCACTTGCAGCCTGGGAAGAAGGCTATTTCGAAGAAGATGCACATCGTCTGCCAAAAACTACAGGGGGGCTGGACACAATAACATGACATCATACAACAGCCATGCAATAAATACTACCTATGTGAAGATTATATTGTCCGATGATGAGACAGTTATATTTTCCCAGTTCTCATCCGTTCCAAATCTGTTGTTAACGATAGCTACAACCTGTAACCTTAAACATGACCACAGAGATGCATCAACAGCTCTCTGTCGCAGTCTCGACAAAAAATGAACTCTATGTTTTACAAAAGTAGTATTTGTTAGACTGCATAGAGCGTTGGTGTTTGGCATCAAAGACAGATGCCCCCAACTATCCACCCTAGCAATATAAAACTTATAAAACAATGCTTCCTTTGCCTTCACTTCTGACAGAGGACAGCCATTATTCCAACAAGTCCTCCGAATGAAACAACAAAATAACGTCTTTTGTCATTGCCCTCTGGAACACAGCACATTTTCTGATCTGGCACCCCAGTCAACACGACTGCATTATTTTGTCAGTGCCTTCCAAAACCGTTACAAAGCACAGATCAAACAGTTTGATTAGGTTTAGGCTGAAAAAGGTTCGGGTCAGAAAGATCCCGGTTTGGGTTAAAAGAACTACTCCATTAAAGATCCCCTCTAGACATGTACTAAAACATAAAAACAAATAGTCTGCTTAGAACGATAATCTGTGTCTGATTTCCACATTAAAATCCTTAAAAAGGCATCTACTCCTTCTAGCTCATTCAAGATTCCAGAATCTATGAATATGCAGATGTTCGTTTCTAAAATCTTTCTGCAGGACACAAGATGTCTCCTACTTCGCTGTAGAGTCCATTCTCAGTGTGTGTGCGCGCTGGAGGCTTCTTGTTTCCACATCACACTTTGGACAAGTTGAATACTTGTCAAGCCAAGACTGGCTCCCAAACTATTTGTGATGTCACAAATCCTGCCTGTAGGCCCGGCCCCTGAAAATGGGGTTTTCATCGAGTGACATAGAAACTTCCCACTTTCAGCAGGTGAATGTGAAAACATCCTTCTAGTGTCAAACTCTACACACACATGATTCCGTCTGTCATAGTGAAGCTCAAACATTCAACTGTAGGAACAGGAAGTGGAACACGTTTTTGAGCGGAGGGGAGCTTCAAGGTTAGACGAAGAGAACGGGAAACAAACGGCGGTCTTCCATTTCAAAGTCTGACCTTTTGTTCACTCATCCAACCACCCCATCCTCTTCACTGTCCATTATACTTACAATCACCAGACATCGCTTGTGAGGTGAACATACGGTAGGTTGTTTCCATCGTGGCAAACAGTTAGCCTGTATGCCTAAATCTGACACATTCACATGATGGACATGAGTGCCCGTGTTGATTAATGCGCATTGCCCCTTCTTAAGTAACTAAACAAATAATGTAAAGGAGATGATATAAGCATCATGTAGTAAATGTTGGGGTGCACTGTTTGTTCCTTAGGTCCAGTAAAGATGTGATAAAGCGGAGTAGAGTTTAAGGGAAGGATTTCTCTCCTGATGAGAGCTGGTGCATCTGTGATGGCAGTATGCTAATCCACACGGCACCGCTGGTGGAAATGAGTGGGTTAAAAAATGCAAAGCATGTAAAGCGCACGCCATCTGTGTTACCGTAGCCATCTCTGGTTACTAGATACAAACCCAAGCGAGCAATTAAAGGAGACTGTAGAGTGACAGCACTGCGGTGATGTATTCCAAGGTGCTCTGACGCTCCTCTGCTTCAGTGCATGTCTTAAACACATTCAGGCTTCCGTCATGTGCTCCATGTCATCACGCAAACTCAAAAGACAGCCAAGTCACAAAATGCAAAACTGTGGTTAGACATTCAAAATGTACCATTTTTGTCACCCTTTCATGACCAATTTACATTAATGGCGACCCACTCAACTGCTGCCTTCAGAGAGAGATCCACGGAGCTCACGGCGTGCTTGCCAAACGTAATCCCCACTCATTACGAAATACAATCAGCGTATGAAACCAGTTGAATGGCTGAACCCCGGTAGATAGACAAGAGGTTAATGTTGCCTTTGACACTCCAATCTGCCCTTCTCATCATGGTGTGAGGTGGCAAACAGACGGAGACGCCCAGCCCACTCTGTCCTCATACACCCATATCAATTTGTAGATTTGCAGCGAGCGCGAGGGGGTTGCAGAGGGCGCGTCTCGCTTCACAGCCCCAAAATTAATAGGGGGCCCCTCATTATGGAAAAGCAGGAAAGACAAAGAGGTCTCGGTGAAGAAGGGGGAAGCTAGAGAGGTGGATCCTTATTTAATGAGACCCGAGGAGAGACTGTGAAGGAAGCAGGGAGAAATGAGATGATGTGCGTACGTGAAGGAGAACTTTTACCTCCCATTGGCTCACTCATATTGCCTTGCGTTCATAGTGCGGGACCGAGGCCAAGCCGAGAGAAACAGGAAATTAGCTGCCCCCTTAATAGCATGCCTGCTTTACCTTATTTTCTCCCTCTTTTTCTCTCTCCGTCCCTCGTGGAGATTGGGTAGCGGCCAATCTCATTGAAAAGCAGATCAATAAAGAGATATATTGCCATCTGAGTGTGCCATCCTCATAATCAATTAATCTATAATAGAATCCATTCACTGGGAGCCTCTTAAAGGGCACGTCCTCCCATTACCAGTGTAGCGACTCCAAAAACAAAGAAAAAGTCTCTGACAGAGTGAACTGGGCAGTATGTGACGCGCTAATATAAAGACGATTCACTGGGATCTAAATGTAATTTAAATAACTTTTATTCAATGAAAAAGAATACTCCTCATAACGTGTTCAAAACCCTAGGATCACCATAATCACCATAAACAGAAACACGATGTCCACACTCTCTTCCTCTCGCACCCAGATGCCCAGGTGCTTAAATTAACTGAGTGTCACCGCCCATATCTCCGTGATCCTAATAATAAATAACAATCACAAACCAACAGAATCAATCAATAATCAAAATATAAACAATCCCAAGCTTATAAACCCAAATTATCTCTGGCTCCTACAATCAGCTATGGGTCAAAAAAGGCGCAGACTTATAGGGGGCCCATTACGTGTAATGGGTGGATAGATACAGGTGATATGCATTTAATGGCATTTCAAGGAAACAGCGTTTATGTTTGGTCAGCCTGCCAAGATCACAAAGCAAACAAGCAAAGTCCTAATGACTTATTATCCATGCTCTACTGGATCATCAGATATAGGGACACGTGCATTAGACTGCATGTGACTCTCAAACTGTACTGGCTGCTTACTGCACAGTGTACTGTTGATGCTATCTTAATGCACTCTTATTTTCTGCTCCAAGCTTCGGCGATGATTTTGCAGCGGCTATATACCACATAGTAAATGTGCCATCATGGTCTGCCATGTGGGGATTGTGAAGGTAGTTTATTAAAGGTGACCAGCGCACTGTTGAGCAAAAGCAGTGTTTGAGGCGTAAACCAGAGCGTGAGGCTGCAATATTTTAAGCATTTGCACACTTTATTGTGCACTCTTAACAAATGAATTCACGGAAAGCTTATCTTTGACATCAGGAGCCATGAGTGGGGCTTTTTCTCCCCTCAACTTAATCAGCTCTAATTGCTAAGCATGCAAAATGACCATAACCATATCAGAGCTTCCATCGCTGCTGTTACATACATGCTAAGGGGGATTTATGCCCAGGAAGGAAGTTTTTCCGGTAAAAGATGTTGGCCATTTCTTTGTGGGAAAACAGTGTATAATTTCATGTGGTGATCAAAGGACAAAAGATTCTTGTTCGCCTCCTCCAGTGAACAGGTTGACCATTGCTTTTATGAGATTTTAGGCTATTTCAGCTAGGTTTGGGCCATGTGTACATTTCCACTTCATGCCACAGCTTCTCATTATGGTTGCTTTGCTGATTTATGTTTAGGGTTCTATTAAGAAAAATATTGTAGATGCTTTTTTTTAATATATGATGCACAGTAAACACTAAAAAATATATTCAAAACAGAAAACAGGAATAAAGTGAGCCTTTTGTGCTTCTGCTGGACACGCTGCTAGAACACCACCAGATTCATCACTCATCATCTATAGGACAAGTTAGTCTTTTTTAAACCATGTAAACAGCAGAACCATGTTTCATCCTTTTTATGTATAATGAATCCCTCCAAAGTGTATGTGTTATTCCATCCTTAGAAGTGAGGAGGTTAGTCACATGGGTATCACTGGACAGGAAATATTGATGGACAATATAGAAATACACTTGCAGAGCTACTGGAAGCTCTTTCTAAGAAATCCATTATGCCAATCTCTTCCAGACATTAATTTTTCTTAAAATGATAGCAACAGAGTGGCGTCTGCATGAGGAGCATGTGGAAAACAACTAAATGACCATGCATTTTTGCAAATACAGGAGTGCCTCATCTTAAATTAATAACTCTTGTGCAATCACTCAGTTTTCTTTCATTGTTTTGGGAGCTGACATGCAGAGCCAGACGTGTAACAAGTCCAAATGGCCTTCGAAGCTGCTCATTTGGCCTCGTCGGAAATTGGAGTTTGATTTCTAAGGAAAGAGAGGAGACATTCTTTTTATGAAAGCATTTAATCAAATAAGCAGTCTGGAATATTAAAATTGCTTGTAGTGGCACCACAGGCTCAGCCAAAAGAAGTAAGTAATCCAGAGGTCAGGCATGCATCATAGTCTCAATTCACTTAGAGGCATTAGTTTATTTATGAACAGAAGCCCAGTTATCCCAATGCATTATGCAGAGCACAAGATTTTGCTGATAGTGATAATACATATGTCTTGATCTTTGCTTGTTTCATCTTAAGTTTCAGCCGTCTCAGTGGATAAGTGGTCATTTATTGTATTAATGTGATACCGTTCTTAAAGAGATCAGCTGGCAAAGCCTTCAAACACAGATGTCCCTGTCATTGTTTCAGCAAGAAACCTGATCTTCCGACTCCTCCGGTATAGAATAAAATGTATCACTTGTAAATTCCAGCATTTTAATTCAAACACAGATGTGTAAAAGAGTCCTGAGCTACGGAAATGAAAGCACTGACCACCCAAACCTTTCCAATTAATTAGACTCCGTATATTTTAGAGGTTACCTTTTCCTACTGTGGTGCTGCCAGGAAACGTTTCAATGCTGGCATTTCCCAAAAGCTGACTCTGAAGGCCTTTACAATACATTGAAGTGAATGCCAAAATCCACCCCATAAAACCGAGCCTTTGTGTGTGGAGAGAGCATAATTCCATGATCTATGGCTCAGCTGCAAGTGTGCAGCACAGCACTGAACCACACTGATGGGCTGTCATTGTAATTCAGCACCTAATGTGGATAATTAGTCTAAATTCATGGAGTGCTTGATTCCACTGACAGCCACGCCAAATGTTTGACGAAGGCACCAAAGTAGCGGCATCAGTCACAGGCGAACGGAAATGCATTTAGTGGAGGGCCTCATCATGTTTTATTCAATCACAGAGCGATGCTCAATTAATCAGTTTCTGCAATTAAATTAAAGATGTACATGCATAAAACATGAAAGCAATATCTGGGGTGTTTAAGCCCTGCTTGGTTCCCTACAGCAGCGTCTGTGACTTTCGTGACGTGGAACTGTTTCTTTTTCACCCGATGTTAAGAAGCCTGTACGACAGAATGTGCACAATCTCATTTTAGTATGCGCTGCTTGATGCATACCACTATCCAATGCATTTCTATAAATGTCAGGAGCTGTGTGTTTAAGGTCTGTCTGACCCCTAATATTTATTCAGCTCAACAGCACTCTGCCCAATCATTCCTCATTGCTTCATCGCAGAATTCTGGCTCTTGGTATGTCAAGTCTCATTGGCTACAGTTTGCAATATCTCCTGGCACATGTGATATTGCTTTTCACTTTCCATCAAGTACTTGCAAAGCCTGTGCTCCGATAAATAGTGACATTTTGCAGTGGTGTGTGGGGTTTGTTTGTATCTCTTAGCGCCTGAGTCATTTCCATTGCCTGATTTGTATACATAGCACCGCAGTCGGCACGATCAAAGGTCTTTCACATGTAAGGCAAATTTGCATTTGGATTCATACAACTGCCAACATAATTTATGCCTCCATGGCTAGATAACGGCTTTCAGATAAATGTTGACATTTGCACCACATTGAATAGTGTGACTTCAATGAAAAAAAAGGTTGTTTCTAAATAGATTTAATCCAAATTGAATCTGTGGAATTGTAAAGGGCTTCAGATGCCTTCGGATACCTTTTCGCACATCCTGGAAACTTTGCTTAGCTTCAATGTAGCATTATACATTATGTTGTGAAAGTATGAAAATAGCAATATTCACACAAATATACAAAATGCTGCTACAACAATTGATGGTGGTAATAGCTTTGTCTGGTCGTTTTAATGCAATGTTAATGTTGTAACTTTACTGTATGAAGTGTAAGTGCAAACATGGTTGACTATATGTATTTTATATGAATATAGACCCCAAGGCAACAGCAAACAAACAAAAGTGTGGCCAAAATAAAGAAGAAATTAATAAAATAACGTAACAACATTAGTACAGTATAGTCTACTTGATAAAAATGTTTGTGAACACAAGTATGTGCTTCTTTATTATTATTTATTGGCCAGTCTTCAGAGGCATTAACACGGAGCGTACTGGCCCTTTAAGAGAGCGGTGTTAGGATGGCGAAGTCAGACAGATTTAACCGCGGGCATACCGGAAGTTTGGAGAGTGTGCCTTCAGCATAAAGTAGGCGATGGCATTTTGTCACAATTAAAATATAGAAATAAACAAACGAGCATTGAGTGCGTTAATACATGATCACAAGAGTGGAAGAATTCAAATAAATCTTTCTTACAATACACAATGTGCAGTATTGCTGTATGACTTTAATGGAGTAATACTGGATTTGCGAAGGATACATTGACTACGTATGGGCCATTAAAAAAGATTAATGTACAAAACACAACCTTTACATGGTCTGTGCGGAATTTGAAGGCATAAAAATGAGGTGCAAGGATCCATTTTTAAACACACTGAACTGGGTCCATTCGGTTTGTTATGTAAAAGAATGAGTAAATTACACACACAGCCCATAGATTACCCTCCAAATATGTTCTATAATTCTTTACCCAGCCTAATACAACACCGTTCAGAAGCGTTGCAACGCGTCGGTAAATCACGGTTTTATTTTGAGTGCGACCGGAAGTTGAGTATCCTGCTCCAGCGGCGCTTGTGGCTCCGCGGCTCCGGGTGTTGCTCTGTGAGGTTGGAGCGGAGGGAGGGAGGGAGGGAGAGAGAGAGAGAGAGAGAGAGAGAGAGAGATACAGAGAGAGAGACACAGAGAGAGAGTAGCTACAAGGAGGAGGAGGAACCCGAGTGGACTTTTCCTCTCAGCGGGGATGACTTGGAGCTCTCTGGGACTCATTCACGCCTCTGCGATACTAACGTGAGAAGACCGGGGCAGAGCGGGACCGACCGACCGGGGCAGAGCGGGACCGACCGACCGGGGCACCTGCGGCTCGCTGTCCTCCGGAGAGAGCAGCGGCTGTTCGGGATGTTCGATCTTGCAGCCTGACTGCGCGGCGGCGGAGATGCAGCCCGTGGAGTTCGATGCCGCTCGCGGAGGTTCCGTCCCGTAGACTGGAATCCGCGTGCGCGCGTGTGTTTGGATCTACCACGAACTGTCCCCCCATGAGACGCGATGGAGGCTCTGGTCCCCCTGCTGCTCTTATTTGCGCTCACAACTTCGGCGGACGGTAAGTTTTTAAACTGGCCAGCGCGCGGTAGTTTCTGGGTGTTGTTCGCGCAGGTGGAGCTGCGGTGCGTCACATCGGAGGCTCCCGGACCGGGTCCCGCACGGTCCCCCGTGCCTCTGCAGCGCAAAGTTCCTGGTCCATGCCCCGGTGTCCGCTCAGGGACATTAGTGTGAGCGATCCTGCTGCATGATGTCATTTCAAAAGGCCACTTAAGCCCGCAGACATTAGCCCGCATGCAGCTCCACCGTGCGTCCGGCCCAGGGGACCGTGGATCCGCACCAGCATCTGCTGCCCACACAAACCCCGCTCGCGCATCTCTGTCAGCGGCACTATGTCTGTTGTATTCTGATCCATATTCCCTGCAGTTGTGTAGTTTGCGGATAGAATCCTTCAGCAGCTGCTGCAGGTCACATTGTGGAGTGACTGCACCCTGTTGTGTAGATGTGCACTGAGCAGACACGCTGGAAGATAAAGGTGCATTCTGTAGCACGGAGCTGGGTTCAGCCTGCACCACATCCCTAGTTACAGGGTCCAATGCTGCACTTCTTACTTTCGGCTCTTGTCACAGAGGCAGGGCCTCCCCTGGGATGATGGAAGCCCACTTAATGTGGGCTGGATTCTTGGATCCGCAGATGCTCCATCTATCGCAGATGTATAACTGGTGAACTTCAAATAGTAGGTCTCTGGGATGTTGTAGCTTGTGACAGCGTGGTGTCTTTGGGCCCAGACCCGCTGCTGAGGCTGTAAACACTGGCTATGGACCCGCAGCATATGAACTCGGCGTCTGTGAAAGTGCTCCTTCAGTGACTCCAGATGCTCCTCCGGGACCACAGAGGCCGGATCAAAGCTGCTTATATTCACTTTAGCAAAACACACAGCGGCCACGGTTTTTCAGCCACGAGACTCTTTTTCCCCTTTTCATTCGTTGAAATCTGCATCTAAATGCATCATTCTGACTCTGTTGTCCAAAGCTGCTGAGACTAAAGGCAGCGCACGCTTCAGATCTGTACCAGCATGGGTGTTTCAGGAAAACGTATGGGGCTATAAAGCTCCACGTGATACGAAGAAGCTAAGAATCATCCTTACTGCCCGTCCCCCTTTTCCTTTTCATATGTGGAGGGCCCCTTCATGTGGAGCGGGGGTCATGTTTCAGGGGTCTGGTCTTCAGACTGTTTGGCCAGTAAGGTGACACTGGAGTCTGCACTTACTGTCGGCCATCTCTGTGGCCATAAGTCAACACCGGGGTCTCCGGCAGCTCTGCTCAGTGGCCACGCGTTTGCCATGCTCTCACTGAAGCGACCGGAGGGCAGCTGCCCTGTCGTCTCGTGAACGTCCCCAAACAGACCAGAAACCAGCTCACGTCGCCCGTGTGCCGAACCTTGGTGCCCACGCTGTAATTACAGTCTGAGTGTACAACTCCATTTCCCACCGGGAGGGTTGTGCGGTGTAATGTGGCTGAAAGAGGAACAATTACCAAGACGCCTCATTGTTCAGAATCCTTTCTTTGGTCGCTGGCAGTTGTGTGTTTTCACATGAGGCGTTCAAGACGCTGCCATTAGCAGTGGTTTACCGAGGACAGGGTTGGGACTGTGTGGGTCGTGGATTTGTCGAGGACAGTTTGACAGGAGCTAAAGCTGCCGCTGGGACTGTGACATCCCAGCAACAGTGTGGCTGCAAAGATCAAGACTTTTGTTTTATCCTAAAAGCCAAAGTCAAAGTGTCAGTCAAACCTAAATGACAACAAGAAAACAACTGGTGGTGTTTCAGCGTTGGTGTTGATCGCCCAGGTTTTTGAGAAATGTATCTCCGCCGCAATTGGAATGTTGTTTGAGGTGGCTGCGTCACCTGAAGTCACTTCTCTCCTGTTGCGCTGGATAATCAACAGGCGCCTTTTGGTGGCACGTTTGAGAAGCGGGAAAAAGCCAAATAAATGTTTTGTCTTGCTTGAGTTATCGAAATACCAGTTGCAGCTCTGCTGTGGGTCCCCTCAGCAAGCAGGCCTGTGCTTTCCAGGCGCGACACTTCATACACCTCCACTGCTCGATATCAGCAGGGGCGAGTGAGCTCGTTCTGATCTTACTGGCCATCAGCTGGGAGCCTGGACCTTGAATTCATTATCCATAACGCGAAGGATAAACACTTGTACGGCTGCAGTTAGTTGTACTCGACAGTGTCGCATTGTAGCAGGACAGCAGCACCTGGATGACTCATAACAGCAGAGGCTTTCTGCTATTGGCATACTGACACCATGTCTGCAGAGAAATAAAAGCAGTGACAGCTTTGTAGTCGTTTTTGAGCGTAAACACACTCACACCCCCCCCCCCCCCCCCTTCCCCCGCCTGCCTGCCCATCTGTTCTCCACAGATCAATGAGGCTGTCAATATCTACGTGCGATACGTTGAAATAATTAGTGATAGCTCCTGGAAATCATTGAGGTTAGGGATTCCTTCTTCACGCTGACTGAGAAGTGGCACTCAAACGTTGCTCGGCGTTGCTCTTCCTGTCGTCAGCGGCGTTAATCACGCGCTGAAGCTGCTGTTTCCAGCTGCTGGCGTTCTAAATTTAGTAATAACAAGTGAGTAATCAAAACGCTCGGGGCCTGTGTGCTTGTCACTGTAGAATATAATGGGCATATAGCATTACAACGTGATTTCACAACAGTCTGACTCCGCCCCGTGATGCACTGTCAGCATTATTACACCTTCCAAATGTAACTGTAGGGTGTTTTCACAGCGTACAACTCCATCTGCAAACCAAGGGCACTAAGAGCACTCCCGCTCTTAATGGGAATGCTGAATATCTGCCCTGCACATTCCTACTGCAGAGGGCCAAAGGAAACACACGGCGGGGCACCAGAGACCTTCGCCGTCGGGCATCAGAGCAAAGGGACTGAACTGAGCAGGAACTCTGTTTAGCAGCGGGTGCTGACAGGACAAGTCAGCTATCCCCTCTCCTTAAAGGTCCCAAGCACGACAGCCCGAGGGGCCCGACACAGTCCCGCCTGGGGGGGGGGGGGGGGGGGGGGGGGGGGGCGGGGCGCGGGGGGGGGGGGGGGGGGGGGGGGGGGGGGGGGGGGGGGGGGGGGGGCGCGGGGGGGGGGTGGGGGGGCGGGGGG
>JAVQJF010062892.1:0-23247 GCA_036023855.1 Gadopsis marmoratus | reverse complement strand
GGAAGACCCCCGGGACAACCAAGCCCGAAAGGCCTTCTTCTTCAGCTTGACGGCTTCCTTCACCACTGGTGTCCACCAGCGGGTTCGTCGGTTGCCGCCCCGACAGGCACCAACGGCCTGGTTGGTAAGCATTGTGAAGATAAAATACAGTATAAGAGCAGTGTCTTGTGTGTGTAGAGACATTTCGGTCACCCAGGCAGTAAGATGTCAATTAAAACTATTTGGACTATTTGTAGTGGAGCCGCTGTTCTGTTTCACAACAAACAGTCCAGTGGATAGTTTTACTTCTACATGACATATGAGAAATGTTGTGGCATTAGTAACATAGAGACTTTGAATTTCCATAAAATAGTGGAATGTGTTTTTCTATTAAACAACTACGTAAAAGCGTTGTACAATAAAATACTGCTCATGTCAAACTATTCTTTCCAATTCACAACAGTTGCCTCTTTCCTAAGAGGGTCTGAGCCCAGAGGAAGTCGTTGCAACCTCTCTGAGAGTATCCCTTTCTCTAGATTACAACGAGACACCTGTTCCAGCATCGAACATTGCTCCCACAACAGTCTCTGCACATGCCACAAGTCATCATGTTGTAACACACAGTTACCAGTTGCCATGCAATAAATCCTGTTACTGTGAAGCTCATTCTGTTCAGTACTGACAGCATGTCAGAGCAGTTGCCTCGACTCTATAGTCATTTTAAGCTGTAGTTACGGTGTTGAACTGGACTGCATTACTTTGAAAGGTGTTTCTAATATTCTGTCCCCGCTGTATTTATTGCAAATTAGATGAAATAAAAACATAGCATTATAATCTTGGGATTAGGGCTGTTGTATTGATTATATTAAATTGTTCAAGTGAACCTAATAAGCTGTTACCTCAGTGTAAATACCTGTTTGCATAGAGATTGTATCACACATAAGATGCACAAGGCAATCCAATATACTGCAGGAAATGTCTATAGCACCAAGGAGGCTGCAGTATGACATCAAACTGTAGATACAAAAAGAAATTCTAACCTAATGGAGCTAAACTCAAACTTTTTTTAGCAAAATATTACAGAAATACACATTCATAATACATAAAATCATACATGTTGGTGAAAAACAGGAAATATTAGAGACATTATACGCACATTTAATAAACTATATTTTTCCAAACCTTTTTGGGTTTACTCCATTATTATACAAGAGTATCAGTAACACAAGATAAACAGAGGACATGTGCCATGGCATCATGAGACAAGTTGGCGGGCAAACATGTTTCTGTGTTCTCTTAAAGCTCATTAGTCATTTTGAAATACAGGACCGTCATCATATGTGTTTAGGTGTTATATACTGTATATATATAGTGAAATAAGGCAAGCATGTGAAAAGTATACAGTGCAGTATTTGAGCCAAAAGGCACTTAACAGGTTCATGTTAAACGTACTGACTGACTGAGCAACAGTCTGTCTGTTGGCCCGTCTGTCAGTTCCAGGCTCATGAAATGATCCTCTGTAACTGAAAGCACAAACAGCGGAGTGTTCCACTGAAACAACCAACCTAAATTTAACATACCAACTATATAAAAATGCTATTTTATACGATTGTCAATTCTGGAAACGTGACTTGTACGGCCACCTCGGGGTGTCATCTGTTTCTCCCTCCCTCCAGCCGCTCAACTGTTCACTTCCGTGCAACAGTTTCAGACAGCTTCTTCAGCCTCTTCTTCAGCTCCAGTGGGAATTTCTCGTAGCACTTCTTACACACTGGCTTCATGTCAAACTCCACAAACTTGTTCCTGTGAAAGACAGAGTTACAGCCACAGTTACAGGTTGGAAGTTAGATGTCATCCCTCCCAGTTTGTAGTACATATCTGTGTCAATGCTATGTCTACTAGTATTAGCACTAGCTACACTTTAGACACTGGCAATCATACATTTCATATGATTACAAACCACTCCTGCAACAGCACATAAACAGAAATGCTGACATGCACGTGTTGCGAACATTGAGGATGCGCATTTTAAGTTATTTATTGTTTTCATCACCAACTGACGGAATTGTACTTTTGTTGTAACGCCTAAGCTCGTCTGTAACGTCAAGTGTAAACTCACTAAGGTGGATAACCCCAAAACCTGTCAGATAGTAGAGACAAACACATGGGAAGAAAGAGGGGGAGAGATGGATGACATGCCCCTGCCAGAATCAAATCAGACTCATTGCTCTTATATGGTATGCATCTTAACTACACGGATACCAGGACTCCCAACCCAAAACTTGTCAAATGTCAGGGACAATTAGAACAGTGACAGACCTGGATGCAGGTGCACATCTAGCAAATTTTTTATGGATTTGTAAACATCTGGGATTTATTAGTTATTATTTAATTAGTTATTGATTGTTTTTTCATGAGCTTCTGCACTTCCTTGAATGGAAACAATCATGTATCCCAAGACGGTCTATTTCTGTACTGTAGATCCACATGCAGATACATTTTTTTTTTATGATCGATATGACAAATTGTGAGAATTGTGAAGCTTTGGCAGAGGCAAAATGTGTTCCAAGAGTGCTTTTTGGTTGTTGTCTATATGAAATGCCATTAATCCCACTAACACTGGCAAGCTCTCTAAACCAACCAGCTGCCCTGGATGACATTCCCTTCAAAAGCAGAGAATTGCTGGCAGGACCGGAGCACATGTTAAACCTGGTGGTACCTCAGCACTTCCATAGTTGGAGCCAGAAAGCTGCCAGAAGTGCTTAAGGCTTTACCCCTTTATGCCCAGACAGACCAGCGGGAAGGGTCAACGCATTCCCTTCACCATGTGACTGATCTGATTTTCCTGTTGGTGTAGCAGGGGTTATACCAGCTGTAATCCTGACTAGTGTTTCTGGCTGAGAAATGTTCATGTACTGAAACCAGTGTGCGGCCACTCAAGTAGGTTCAGTCTGCATATTCACCTACTAAGTGTCTGCTTTCGTCATTTGTCTTGAAAGCCAGATGAACTAACAGTGACTACCAGAACTAATAACAGCGATATGAGGGATAAAAGTGGCATGGAGCATATTTGAAATATGATGACCATGACACAGCAAAAGAATAGAAACAGAAAGGAAGGAAGGTGGAAACTGACCAAAGGAAGAACAGTGGAAGTGAGGAGAAAGTAGAAAAAGAGGATCACAGACACATGGGTATCAATAATTTCTTCTTCTTCTCTTTCGAGTCGCGTTCACGCTTGGCCAGCCGGCGTTTCATGTCGTCCGGCAGACGTTCGTAGCAGTGCTTACACACGGGCTTCAGATCCACCTCCACAAACTTATCCCTGATACAGCAGGGAGGAGGGAGAGATGGCGAAGGGTGTGAAAGAGGGAGGAGGGACGAGACATTGAGGATGGCAAGAATAGAGAAACAGATGGATGAGAAGGAAACAAGAAAAGGTAGGAGGAGAAGAGAGGGCGGGGGCAGGAAAAAGTGGGTCAAAAGAAGCATAAGCACAAGAGGACAAAGAAAGGGGATGATGAAAGGGAGGAGAGGTGGAGAAACAAGCCCACAGAGACACAGTTTCATAAGAGAAAGGTGAAAAACATCAGGAATGAACAGGCCTGAACAGACAGTAGACAGAAGTAAAGAGAGAGCTTGGCCAATTCATATCTGCATTTCTGACAGTCTTCAGAGAAAATAATATTATATATAATATAATAACAAATGAGTACATAATCTAGATTAAATTGTGAGGATTTTTCCCACTTCACAGTGACAGCATTAATGTTACAGTGTGTCTCTGTATTGCTTACTTGAGGGTGAGCTTGGTGTTGCAGGTGGAGCAGGCAAAACAATTGACACACCAAGCCTTGTTGAGGGCAGACACCACTAGAGGAAAAAAAAAAAAATTACAAAAACAGAGTCACATGAGACACGGTCCCAGATTACCATCATGTGACCGAAGTCGAATTGATTTGGTTTAGTCTGAAATTCAAAATCTCATTTTGAAGGGGGACCAAATTCAAAATACTGTCAATGTAATGTCATATAAAAGAGAAGAACAAAGTGAAAGGTGCTCTAATGAACACGGATGTTAACAGGGCTATGAGTGACATAGGACCACTCCACCCATAAACCATGAATGTGTTTTCAATCAAAACAATGTTCCTCACCATCTCCCTCGATGACACGATTGCAGTGGTAGCAAACATCTCCAAACAGCTGAGTGTGACGGGGGGGGGGGAGAAAGAGAGAGTGAGCAACACACTGACACCTCTTGTGCTTTATGAAATTATGCAACACAATGTATCCCTGGTAGTATTTATAATGGCTCATATAACATGCTGTGTTCAAAGAACATGCAAACAAGCACTGGCTAGAGGCATTTTGTGTAACCACAAGTATTGTGTTGGAAAAAACAAACACTAGGTGGAGACACTACCGGACTAAATAGGGTCTTTGTGATCCACCTCAAGTCGCAAAAATAATACATTTTATTGCCAAACCTTAATTTTTCTGTTATTGAGTTATTAATACATACTTTTTAAAACAAGAAGTGCGAACTGAAACCAGTTCAAAACATTTCTGAAGTGTCATTGTGCTGTCTTGTCAGAAACAAGGCAAACTGCACTGGGAACAACTAAGAGTATCTCATATGCAGTTCCTCATATGCACCCATAATACGTGTGTATGCAGTTCACCCAAAAATATGTATTTTTTAATTCAAATGTTTGCCAGATGTTGCAGACAGTGAGAGTTATATTGATCAAAATGGTGCATTCACGTGAAATATTATATACTGAAAAAAATGACTTTCCTTATTGTAAGTTGGACGGCGAAAGCATTGCTGCAACTTAAATTTGAGCTATATCAGACTTTCCCCTCATGACCACACCCACACTTCACACTGAGCTTGTTTTGATGACTTGCATACTATAAATAGAGCCAGAGGAGAAATGCCATGACAAACGAAACTCAGCAGCATGTTTCAATTTCTATTTGTGTGTTTAATATAAAAATCCCCAATAACGTTGAGTGTTACCTGGTTATAGTGTGTTTCACAGTAGGCCAGGCCCTTCCGTTCGTAGTGGCGGTGTCCCAGGAAGGGTTTCTCACACTTAGCACACACAAAATGCTGCAAACAAAACCCACGGCCAAGCACACGTGGTTAGCACAGCCGTCGGTCAGTATATTATCACATTCAGGCAGCTGCACATTCTGGCTCAGACATTATCAGGTCAGACCACAACCAGTTCAGTTCAGTCCAGATGTCCTGCTACGGCGTCCAAACAGAACACAGAGTAGAGAAGGAGGACAGAAGAGTGCACTCTAGAGGGTCCAAACGGATATTTCCCCCATAATTTCATTCTTCTAGTGTATAAAAAGCCCCTGACAGAGCACTAGATATCATCGAACAATTAAACCCTTATCATCCCATTTAATCCCAAACTGTTCGATGCTATGTGAGTACATTATTTTTCTCTGTGTGAAACTGCAAAGCCGAAATGAGTAAAACACAATTTACATATTTACATATCATAAAATAAGTTAAGGAATGGTGAAAAAAGAAAGTGGTTAAGTTAGAATTTATTTATTTAATGTGATACTATTTTGAGTTAGGAGAAGTAACTCATTTGAGGTAACTGGGTGGAAAAAATGATTTTATGCCAAACTGGCCTGTAGATGTCAAGACATCATGCTCTGGACAGAAGGGTCGGAGAGACAGACTTATATTAGCATGACCCACAGCACAGAGGCTGGGAGATTTCAGCTAGGCGGGGAGAAGTGACACACGGGGCAGCAATCAACAGCAGGCCACTCCTCAATCCCCCTCACCATGTCAAAGTGTCTCTCACAATAGGCACGACCACCTCGCTCATAAAATGGGTGGCCCTGAAATGGCCGCTCACACACAGTGCACACGTGATGCTATATGTGGAGGAGGGAAGATGGGAAAATGGCCATAAAATGTAAAAGACAGGTGGCGGAGTGACACCAGGGAGGGAATAGGAAGGAGACAGAAAGATGACAGAGGAGGGATGTACACAGCTCGGAGATGGAGCGCACTGAACATAACTGCGGAGATAAAGCTGGAAGAAGTATGAGTCAAACATATGGCACATATTAAAGTGAACTCACTGGAATGAAATGAATAAATAAAAGAGAAGAGGGAACACAACAAAGGCCTCAGACATGAACTCAATCATTGTAAATGTTGGGAACCTCTGAGAATTCTGTTCTGTTTCTGTATACAGAAAGTAAAAATCATTTCAAACAGAACAAAAACACTGTAATATTTAAAATGTAACTGCATCTGGAGCCAATCAGGCAGACAATGCCAAACAAAGGAACGCATTTCATCTTCTTGCACGTGACATTTGAGCAGCGTCTCCTAAGCTTCAATTAACAGTTTTAACAGAGTTCTACAGTTTAACATCGCACCTCCACATGCCACTGTTTGCCCATGGCATTAACCACACGGCCCTCGATGGGTCTCCTACAGGCCCCACAGATGGGGACGCCCATCTTGTCGTGGCACGGCAGACAGTAGAGCTCCCCCTTCAGCTCCCTGGCATCAGCTGTCAGCTCCTTACTGCACAGATAGAGAGCATGGGCATGACATATACCTCGTCTGTGTACATACAATTACAATGGCATAGTTTGTCCAGCAGAGAGCAGTCTTTGGCAGATTGAAATTGCTATCTGTGTTGAGTATTTGCAGAGACCTATACCTATAACCTATATTTTATTGGGTCTCTGGGAAGTTTCCACAATAAGAAGATTCTATCGGTGAATTAGAGCTGCAACAAATTTTTATGTTGTGACAATCATGGATGGTCTGTCCCATCTCAGTATATATTCAAGCCACTGGATCCTAGCATCAAAGTCTGCACAGTACATGGAATTAAAGTGTTTTCAGGACTATTCACAACCTGACGCAGCTTGCACCCACCATCTACAGTAGCATGTGGTCCTCCCACTGCCTTCATGCTCTGAATGATTTGTGAGGCTGACGCGGCCGGCCAGGTTTGTGTGCGTGTGCATGTTTACCCGCAGTTGTTGCAGTTGAAGTGGTCGGGGTGGTAGGGGTCGTTCTTGAACAGTAGAGGCTGCTCCTCAATAATGGCGTGACACTTCTGACAGATGTACTTGCCGAGGCCCCGGGCTTTCTCTCTGTTGTGACATGGACGACACAGGTGCCTGAAGAAAATGACAAAAAACAAACAGACAGATACTTGATTAGATACTTCACTGCTAGGTGATCGATCAGCAAGGTGTCTGATGTGTTCCAGGGTCAGCCAACTAATATATCTCCCCTAGCATGTTCTCCAAGGAATCCTTCCACTTGCGCAGCCTTGTCACTGAAACAAGCAGCAGTCAATTATCAACCTCCAGAAACGTCATCCACAGTAAGTCTTGAGTCTAAGAGTTTTGTGTTTCCACATCAAAAGTTAAAGGAAGGGTTCACCTTTTCCAAGTCTGTCTTAACGCAAAACTCACATGCCCATATCAAAAATAAAAGTGCTATTGGTTATGGCATCAGAAACAGAAATTAGAAAGTAGAAGAAAGTAGGTTTTCACATACGAGGAAATTACTGTGGCACTTTGGTGAAAACTGTACAGTAAAAGTCAAGAAACAGATTTAAGTTCGAAAAATTGGCAATAAAAATATGAAAACATATTCTTATAAACATGTACAATATATAATATATATTCCTCCTCTCCATACTAGCCCTGAAGAGATCCCATTTTAAAGCTATTCCAATGTAAGTGATGGGGGAATATCTTCAGTCCTGGTTTTGTATCAGAATGACTTCTAAAGTTCATCTGAAGCTAGCAGTCTGATTTAGACAAAACAAATAGGGATCTTCCAAAGTTTCAGGCATTTAGTACAAAATTCCCTCTTTGTGTTCCCTCCACTGCAGCTCGGCAAAGACGCACTGTCTAGCAAAACAGAGGGAATTTGGGTCTAAAAACACTGTAGTGTGGGAAGATACCTACTCGATTTGTCTAGTCCAAATGGCTGAAACCTCATATTGAAGTCATCTGTCTATTTTTTCGCCGATTACTTACACAGCAATTGCATTAGGAGATTAGCATTAAGAGATCTCTGCAAGGCTGAACAAGAGGAACAATAACAGCGACCACATAAATGTAAACTTAAGGTAGTTTGTCCTGACCAGTTTACTCAGTATCAGCAAGTATCAAGCAGCAAGATACTTCTCTCTTAATACTGGCTTTCACCTCACTGACACTTTTCATCCTAACTTTAAAGGGAGGACAATCAAAAGGAGGTCGAGGGAGGAGGAGGAGGAGGAGGAGGAGGAGGAGGAGAAGCTCTTGAGAATGATCGACATCGGTGTATAGAAGTTGTAGAAACATGATTATCAGACAAAACAGCATCATAGAAAACATCACCCTGCCTCGCATTAGTCATAAATTGATATAACCGTCACCAGTGAAATGATGGTGACTGCTTGTAGAGGAACTGACCGTCCAGCATTCTTTACAAATCCAACATCAGCGAGCACCGCCTGGCAGATATCACAGCAGAAACAGTCCGGATGCCAGCTGTTGTTCATGGCCTTGATCACGCGGCCGATGATGAACTCACCTGGGAGAAGAACAGAAGATTATGGAGCAGTTACACGGATATTATATGTTGTTTAAAAAGGGCACAATCTCCGAGCGTCGTCTCCATATGAGCCCGAGCAGGCAGGGTCAGGTAACGCTAACGGATGGATGGTGTTTATTCTCTATTCCTGCAGTTCCTGTACTCACCACACTGGTGGCAGCAGGGAGCAAACAGCATCTGGAAGTCATGTTCACAGTATTTCCTGCCTTCAAACTGTCAACAGAAGGCAAACAGTTTGTACACAGTTAATGAAAGCACTCAGCTGTACGTTCACACAATACAATAACATTAATAAACAGTATCATCCTAAAACTACATCTCCCCCAAACACTATATACACAAACAAATTCTGTTTAATTCGTGTCTTTGTTACCCAGCAAAGACACAAATATCACTCTGCGTTGTTGGAGATCTGGACGCAAGTTGAGGCACTTTAGGCTAAAGCCGTTATATTTGATTAATCAAATTGAACAAAGAGCAGGCTGGAAAGAGTAGTTGATACAGTTTAAAGAAATATCACAGAGCTGATGAACAAGAAGAGAAGGAGAAATTAAGTAAAGACAGGGGAAAGTGAAGTAAATGAGCCATCCAGGCTGTGTTGAAACCCAAATTTGCCCAAAATTGTAAAGTTGTGATTGTTTTAGGTTGTTCTTAGAGAGCTGCCACTTGAAATACAGTGATTACTCGGCAGTATTTTCAAAACAGGGAAAACGTGGCACTATTTGCACATGTGGGGGTTAAATACCTAAATCACATGTCCCAAGTCCCCATGTGACACTAGTCTGTGCAAGCACACCTACGTACTGTTTAAACCCTGTGGTGTTGCAAACAGCCATCAGCTGTACAAAAGCATCAGCAGGCTCCTATGCCTCAACACATAGAAAGGGGTAATATTCAGTTGACTGTTGTTTATTTGTGACAAGATGCTGAATTATTTACAGGGAATCAAAGGTTAAAGTAATGCCCTTGGCTTTGAGGTTCATATTGATCGGAGCATTAGACACCTTCTCTATGATAAACTGACGAAACAGAGGAGCGTCAGCTTCCCTGGGGCCTGCCAGAGAGACATCTGGCCTTGAGTCAAGGCTGGTGAGGAAACAGCTTACTGGAAGTGGGCTTCTAATAATTCAATGCTGCATTAAGGTTGTGTTATTTACCTCAGCAGGACCATGTGTTTAGATTCCCTGACTGAGGAATGTGCACTAACAACAACCGTGCACTAAACAGTGCTCCAACTGTCTGCGAAGAGAAAGCCAGTTCACTGACCCATCATGGCCACAAGAAATTTAGTTTTTAAGCGTGACCATGGCGACATTTAAATTTTCAGAGCAACTTCTGGGTTCAGTCAATAGATCCGAGCATCTCCTGAACCTATTGACCTGAACACACGGGCTGTAACGTTAGCTGTGTGTTTCACTTCACTGCAGGGCCTGCAGCAAGTGTTTTGTTAGGCATGTCTAGACCGATCAGGGTCATTTTTCATCAAATCATATTAGCTAGAAAAAGACCAAACCCTTTGCAACACCCATGTCTATGAGGACACACTGAAAAGACAACGGTAAAGGCAAAGTGTTACCTCATAGAAAAGTCCCTCTGGGAACTGTTGGAAACACTGGGCGCACACAAAGCACTGCTCATGGTAAAGTTCCCCGTTGCTGTTCACTATCTTCTCCGCCGGGGCGAAACCACTCTTGCAGCGCTCACACATGGCATTGGCCAGAGCATTGGCCATGTTGCTGGGAAGAAAAAAAGGTCATAATCAGGATCAGAGTACACTTAGATCATTGTAAGTACTCATAGGCATTAAAAATAATTCATATAATAAGTCTTACTGAAACCAATACAACAGAGCATGTAATGACATTTACTGTACTGGTACTGGCTTCAAATGTTTTAATATTTTTACATGTCTTCATTAAAAACCTCTACATTAAAAACACACTGTATCTGTTTTTAATGTCTTCATACATCGGTCAATTGTTTATTTTGGAATATCAGAGAACTAGAGGCAATGGAAACTACTAGATAAGGGATTAACCAGGGTCATGTCAGGACACACCCAACACCAATATCTATCCCGTTTATCCTGTCATGAAAACAGCTGGAGGATGTACAGAGCAAGGAGAGGAGAGAGGAAAGAGGGGAAAATGTGATGCAAGAGGATATCAGCCCATGCAAGCGCACACGCACACACACACACACATCAAGGTTTATTTTGGCTCTGCTTATCAGGGTGTGGGGATCAATGAGGTGGGAAACCTACATGTTGTGTTTTGAGAGACAACCTAAAGTTACCGTTTATTCGTCTGCACTGTTTCAGCAGAGAATCTGAAGAACAGACCTAGTGAGATGCAGAGTTAGTTTGCAAACGTTTACAAAAGCACGCACATCCAAGCACGATGAATCCTAGGCGCTGGACAGAAGTCCATGTGAAAAACGGAAAGAATTAAGTCCAAACACTAGATGATGCTCCCATGAACATTTATTAGTAGGCCTATACCATGTGGTGTTTCGGGCTGTTTTTCACGTAGAGTTAGTATGACATATGAAGCCAATCCTGTCCTTTCATTAAACAATCGGAATTGTTTTACTGCTTCTCTGCAAAACATGACTGTAATATATCAACGGGGCAGGGCCCCAGGCGAAGTCTTTTTTCCATTTGACGTGCTGGTGCCAGAACCTGCAGCACAAATGGGGTCACACCCAAAACCCTGCCCAAGTGCTTCATAATAGGGCATTTTTTTATGCTCTTTTATCTTAATTAGTCACAGCACATAGATGTTAAAAAAATCTGACCGACACTTTACTTAAAAAACATGGCAATCTGATGTGGAAACACGCAGGTAGTCAAATTTCAGGTTATATTTCCAACATCTAGTTTTTTTTTTAATAGTCGTGGACAAGGTTTAGGAATTTTAAAGCAGGTATGCCACGCTGTCATTTTAAAACACCACTCGCAGCTGGCTAACTGGTCCAGTATGTATCTGACCGGCCTTTGATATCATACGGCAAACTGAGCACAAAGAGTCTCAGTTATTTTCCTATTCGGGGATGGATGTTACGGATGAATGTGTTAGGGCAAATATCATTATCATTATCACGTCATCATAAATTCGTCATGTCACCAAACCCTACTTCTATTAAAGATTTATGCCTTCGGCTGAACCTTGGCCTAAATCCATCATCATGACATTAACAACACTATTTAATACCTGAAACAGCTGGAAGTGACTGGGAACATGTTGCAGACAAAGACATTAAAAGAGAAAGAGGAAGAGAGAATGGTGGGACCATCCTGAATTTCGGCTTTGTTCGAAAGGTCAGAATACCAAAGTGTGTCCAGGCAACACACACACACAAAGACCATGGTAGCATTTTATGGAGTGACGCCATCTGTTCATATTAACTTAGTTAGATCAACTTGGGAAATAACATGAATTCCAAAAGCTCCCAGACACACTGCTCATCACTTCTCTCTTTCTTGGGGGGCTTTGCTCATCATTTTAACAATGCACATATCATTCCTACTAAATATCCTGAAAAGTCTGCACTACAAAAAATGGCAACTGGCATACCCTTTTCTCGTGCACCGACTAGATTGAAACAAGGTGGAGGAATAAGCACAGTTTCCATCTGTGTCCACTCCTCACTTATCAAATACATATTGTTCTATAAACTCTGTCTGGCCTGATATCACACACACCGACAGCCCTGCCCTGTCCAAAGGATTTATGGGAGGAAGTGAAACATCCAATAGGCATTTCCACCCTCCTATCTGCCGCTAGCACTCTGCGTGAGCGAGAGACGAGCCTATAAGCAACTCAATGCAATGGCCAATTCTCACAGTCCCTATTGCTGCAACACCCACTCCGAGAGAGGACTTGATCCCTCACCAGCTTCCCACCATCTGCCAGTCGTGTTCTATGTGGTCAAACCAAATGTAATGCTGCCAAGCACTGACCCTGGATCAGGCAGTGGCTGTCTTAGTGCACATTTATACCGTAAACATATCACAGAACTACCACACAGACTGCTATTTTAAACACAACTTTTAGATTCAATGTCGGTTTTTGGCAAAAACAGGTATCGCAACCAGTCAGAAAAATGCAGGTTGGGAACAGGTTTCCTAAAAGAATATGACTCTCCTCCCATCCTGTTAACACCATTATACTGGCCTGTGACTATAAATGGAGGCTGGCTGTCAGCAAAGGGAAAGGATGCAGACTGTCACTTCTGTTATGAATACCTTCTGTTCCCTCCACCCTCCCTCCTCTGGTCTCCACCTCGTCTTCAGTTTCCTTTCTTTTGCATCTCCTCTACTTTCCCCTGTGTTGTCTCAGTGTGCTGTACACATCTACAGATGCTGACTATACAGGCCGCGAAACAATCCATCAATAATCAATCACAACAAATTTCTGTACACATTTTTAATTAGTCTCAAACTATTATGCCATTAATATTATGGAAATGTGAGACATTGCTGGCAGCTGTCTGAACATTTAAACTTTAGTCAATATCTGTTCGGAAGACAGACAAGTCTTAGGTTCGTATTGCACTCAGCAATTTGAGGCATCAAAAAGTAATTACAGACTGCAACACCACCGTACATTTGTGGTTTCTTCAATTCAGAAGTTAAAGCCACAGTTTGTGTTCGTGTAGCAATGTAATCAAATCATATTGATGGACAGGGACCAGCTTATATATCTGAATATATCATACGGGCTTAAATGTCTCCACGACTTTCAGGAGCCTCAGGTCATCATCTCATTTTACAGTCATCCAATGGTGGCTGCTGCCTGCCTGTTCCACCTGAGCTCTAGTGCTTTCGCCCCAAACTTGGATTTGTTTTGTCACTCCAGGCTTCAAAATGTCCTTTCGCAAACCTGTAGGTGACCCCATATCCATGTTTTCCTCCAGCCTGTGATGAGGCCAGATGAGTTAGAAACACAGTATGTAATATATATTTAGCCTTCCTGTCCCTCATGCGCACATACTTGGAATGCCAGATGACATATTCTACTTTGCATAACAACTCTGGCACAAAAATAGCCCTTCTTGTGTGCTCCCCTCCTGCAACGCTCGGAGCTATCCCTGCACAAACATGGCACCTAAGACAGCTTAAGCAAATCAAGCCGGATGGTAAGCCCAGCTATTAGAGTATCAGAATTCTTCACATTCTGTAGCAGCACGGTAAGCTCAGAGCACACAGGCGAATAATGCCATGTCAGTGCAGGAGCAGTCGCTTTAATGAGTTTGAGCTTTTGGAGAATGATGATGATTGAAAGTAAAGGTGTGTGTGTCCCTGGCAATGAAGCGGACGCTGACACAAAACTTAAACCATCAATAGTTTTTGGTGGGTCGGCAAGTTCCTTTAAAGGGGATGTGGAAGGTTTCACTGCAGGTTTTCATGGCTGCTGAGTAAAATCTTTTCAAACCACACTAGGTGGGATTTCTCTGGCAAAACATCTCATGCATGCATACATACGTAATCATAATAATAAAACACATTCACTAGGTTTGGTTCATGGACCAAATTTCAACAATCCAATTTTGATGAGTGTCGTCATCTTATTTGTGTACTTACAAGCGAGCATAAAAATCACAAAACTCCTTATAGACTTTGACATCGCTCTTCCGTCTCTGGGACTTGGACACCGGGACCTCAGCCTCCCCCCCGTCACCACCCCGAAGCCCCTGGTGGTAACCGTTCATCTCCCCATGAGGAATATGCTCCGGGGCTTCTGCATCCTCGGGTATTGATGCTGGCAGGGCACGGCCATTCATCTCCGTACTCATCTATAACAGTCCGAATTAACTGTCCACCTGACCACCTTTATTAAAGTAAGTGTCGTCAAAAACTAAAAATGCTCCAATAGAAATCCTCTGTGCCCGGTGACTGTACGTTTCCAGTAATGGGAATGGCAATCCAGTAAGCAGAGGGAGCTGTAATCCACATCGCAGGAAGGAGACCGAAACACTGATCAGACTGCGCTGGGAGTACTCTCCCTCTCTCTCTCACACAGTCCCTCTTTCTCTCATTCCTACGTCAACCCTTTCTTTTTTTTTTTCCTCTCTCTCTCTCTCACACACACTCACTCCCCTCCTGTCACACTCACAATCTATTCTTGGGCAGGTTACTGAAATTAAAGAGCCCACCCTGACGCCTGTCCAGACAGAGGTCACACACACACACACACACACACACACCCACACACAATAGTTGTGTTTATAAAAATGTTTTGCATCCCTAATAGTCTATGGCTAATATCCACCCATGCTATCAATCTGGTGTTTGCGTGTCAAACAGCTGGAACTCTTGGCTTTCTGGGAAATATAGCAACGTGGCTCCAACTCAGTATTGCGATAAAGTGGGAATGTTGCACAGGAAGAAGAGCTGGAGTAGTGAAATACCAATATGACAGGAAGAGAACACATATCACATAAGTGTTTTTTTCAGTCACTGTATAAAACTGACTTAATGCAGAATTTCTTACATTTCTACTGATTTCGACGGCATACATGCTCCCCATGGTTCACCTCGCCTGCTAACATAACGGCTCTCCTTTTGCTACGCGAGGGTCTTCCATGTGCTTATGTTACAGGGTAGAACACGGGCCACATTTGGTCGCCACAGTGTGCACATGCTGGCTACCTGGAGTCTTTGCAGACTTTCACCACGTTCACCATTTCCATATCGAACCCTCCACACTGTAAACCATGTCATGTGATTCTTTACTGACTGCTTAGTTTCCCCTGACAGGATTAAATGTCGGGCCACAATGGAAACATGGCACGTGGGAGTCAACAGAACGGCTTGAATATCAGTTTAAATCAGCTATCTAGAGCTGCAACTACAAAATATGTTAATCGTCTTTAGAAACCCCATATTGGTGCATTCCTTTAAACCCATGCATCTGTGTCTCCTCTGGGTAAATGATAGCTCTTTATGTGGTTAAACTCAACTGGCATTTCAAATTAATGACCACTTCCCAAACCATCAAAACAACATGAAGCCCGATCTGGAAATAAACTCCAGTGAGGCAAACATGTTGGATGCGTCGTTGGAGAACAGCTCCTGTGTTCATCCTGCAAAACTAAGATATGTACAATGATTAAATCTATAACGAGAAGAAATGACAATGTTCTAGACCTGTATGTGTGTATGTTGTGTGTGTGTGTCCAGCTGAAACATGTCTCTCGAGACCTTCAGTGTAACAGTCCTCTACAAATAGACATCCAGTGGAGCCTCAATTCCAAACTAGGTGCTGGCAGCTGCTGTTTTGTGTCTGTGCGTTTGTATACATACTGGGGGCCAACTCTACCTCCTTGGAAAGGCGCTGCCAAACTGAATAAAACATCTGAAGTCATTTATTCACATATCCTTTCATTTAAATCCAGCTTGTATGAATTTGGGGAGCAATTTGATTTGTTTCAAAGCTGCATCAGCTTTTCTAAATGCATCATATTAGCATGTTTTAATTGTTTCAAGACTCTGCTCTAAACACAAGCAGTGGTGTGTTATTGTGCAGGGTATTCAGTACCCTGTGACACCCTCCCTTTTGCACCCTATTTTAACCATTCGATCTCCAGCAAGGGTCTGTCTGGGTTCTGAAATGAACGAGATAATGAGCCAAACATTTCACCAGGCACCGTCTAGAGCTCCAGGAGTCTTTCCAAAACAGAACAATGAGTGCAGGAAAGTCACCTGTCCTTAGCTGGGGCTCTGTTGGGAATCTCATCCATCACGAACCCGTGTTGAGTGATTGGGGCACAATGGACAGAGGGTGGAAACACACGTAATCTTTCCTCCTGATTGCAGACATTGCCACGTCGCAGGATGTTCCGCCCTAAAGTGAGAGCTCGAGAACTATTCAGCTCTCTGATGTTCAGATTAACACAACATTGCTCATGATTTTTGATTTAGGCTCTACATTGTGCATTATTGAGCATTTAAATTAGAATTACCAGTAGTGACAAATGATTAGACCACAGTTTTCAACAGCGATAGAACAAAAAGGTCCAGCAAAGCCTTTGCTTTCTCTTTCACTGACATAAAACAAATAGCAGCAACACAGTAATAAATTAAAGTTGCACAACATGTAACCTTCCAAAGCAATAGACAAGAAGACAAAATACTTTCAATAATAAGATAATATAATAAATAGTAATCTAGAAAACTAAAATAATTTAAAAAAAACATCAGTTTGAAACCAGGAGAGGATTTTTTGTCTTTGCTTTCATTACCATTTAGACTAGTTGACTTCACCCTTGTTCATACTTGGTCATAACTTGGCTTTTCAAGATGGTCTGTACGTCGTATTAAAAGGCAATGAGGGGCCTCCTTCTCCTGTGAGAATAGATATTTTAGTAAAAAAGAGCCAAGGTTTTCACTGCCTGACAGCGAGAGAGAGAGAGAGAGAGAGAGAGAGAGAGAGAGAGAATGTGAGTGCCGATGTGAATGTCAACCTGAGCTTAAAAATGGCTACAGCAAATGTCAGCAGTCGACAAAGTGTCTCTGGTGTTTTCCCTCTGCAGGATAGGATCCTTATGGGGTCACTGCCGAGGTCACAGGTCAGGTCACCCACAAAGACGAGGTAGGAAATACACAGTTCCAATGAACAGACCTCCGTTTCTATTAGGTAAAGTCATTTCATTGTATATAGTGTCCTAAGAAGTCATGCTACACCTCCTGAGCCCCCAAGGATGAGAAGACACGGATTTGCTTCCAGTGCAAGCCTGGTAGAGAACTAGGTGAAGCTGGACGACTGTTTTCATTTGCTGCTTGGTAGGTGTTGAATTCGCATGCGTCCGATTAGCTTGTCTTTGAATTCTTAAACCTCAACGAATGATACATTTTCTTCATACGGAGTTTGACGCTATCTGTGCCTATCTAATAGGAATGAATAAGGCTTTGTAATCAAATGATTCAGCCAAGGAAACCAAATAGTGTGTAGCGGCTTCAGTGACAATGCACAAAACGGAGCCAATAAGCACATTTTCCATGTTGTCTTTGTGGCCAAAATGCTCACAAAATAAATAACATGAAATTTCGATAAGTGTCCTGTCATAATCTTTTATTAAAACAACACAGTCCTGCAGTTAAAACTCGTGTCCTATAGCTGGCTGAATGGATCTGTGTCGGCGGACTAAATTTGAACATTTTCAGACCCAAGCAACAACCCCGACTCTCAGCCGGTCCAAGACTAATCGAGGCCATAGAAACAAATCAAACACGCCCTGCTCACACACCCACGCTTCCCCTCACACAGTGTCAACAGCAACCATGGCAACACAGACATGAGGGCTGCTTGGGCAAAACCATTTTTCCTTTGGCAAGGCATAGAGAGTTTGCACACTAACACAAGCATACACACGCACACACGTAACACTGAGTGACACACTGATGCAGTGACTGTGCAAACACGATTCATGACTAACACTTCCGTTGTTTTGCACTTCTGGTTCCTGTTTGACGTGCATTATCAAATGTCCAGTCCCACGTAAGTCTACAGGCCAGCCAGGAACGCATACAGCCCAAAGAGTAACAGTAACACTTTATATACACTTTCTCAATAAAGTAAAGTAACTAGCAATGTATTGTTTCATTTATTGTCCGGTATGGCAATGGACTGCATAAGGCTCCCGGCGGGAAACGCCCTGCTAGTCTTCATGGCCTCAGTAGCTTCTTCACTAAGAATTTGAAAGTGTTACCCTGCGGTGGAGCAGATGGGAAAACATTTAGTACACAGTACAAAGAATGTACTTTTTGACTGTCATCATTGTGCTTAAATCTCAGAGTGTTCCACACAACAGAATGGGATTCTTGTTCCGCTACCGGCAAGGTTTTCTCAAAACTAAGAGCCTTTTGATCTCCTGAAGTCTTACTGTTTTGCCCCTCTCTTGTGTGTACTAGCATGTATATTTACTGCAGGCAAGCTGTAACTCTCAAATAATGTTGTGACCGCCATTTAAAAGAACCCATCTCACACTTATTTTCGCATTGCAGGAGAAGGAGGGAGGCTACAAAGCAAGAACAAAGCGTCTGTGATTAGACTGGGGACTCCTCTAAAGAGAGAGCTCCCGCTTTCTGGCCACATTCCTCACATTACTACATTCCTCTAATCACTTCAGGAGCACACACACACAGGGAGAGAGAGATTAACACACACACAGAGAGAGAGAGAGAGAGAGAGAGAGAGATTAACACACAGAGAGAGAGAGAGAACGGTGTTTGTGAAAGACCGACAAAGAATATCCCAAACTGATTGATGTGATTATATTGCAAAAGTTTGCGTATGTTGCACAATGTCTATCGCTGCTGGTCCCACAACGTAGAGAAATTCAGCCATCAGCTGCAGAATTTACCGATCAAATACTCCACCACATCTCACCTTATCTATCCTTGTCAATACACAACATGCAGAAAAGGAGCTTTTCTTCAAAAGGCACTTTGATAATGATTCCGTTTCTGCAGCAGCACGAACAAACCGTCTCCGACTCATTACATGATGCAAGACAGTGCTGATCCGCTCCAGCTCACGATAACAAAGCTGATAAGCAGCTAATGATAACAAAACCAACCCAAAGGACATTAAATAGTCACCATTCAAAGGACGAGCTTAAGCCTACTTTAAGTGATTTACTGAATTTAAAAGAGAAAAACCTATTACTGTGTAAAAAAAAAAAAAAAAAAGTAACATCAGGAGAAATGAGGAACCTCAGGAATTGAGGATGAATCATATATCAGCTTGACAGTTACCTTGGAATGAGCAGCAGAGAAACTGTGGGATTGGTGACTTATAGGCCATCCGCTCATGTTAAAGGTCATCTGATGAGTTGACACGTGGCATTTAAAAAAAGACCCAATAAGAAATGTAAAAAAAATGACCACTGTTTCTTAGACAGCCTATGGGGATGCAGGACATTTTGACAGGCACCGGCAAGTTTTACGAGCCCAATATGGTTACAGTCGATTCCTTCATTGTTAAGCGGTCCCCTATTGCACCATAACGTTCGTAGGCCATTTAAAACTACTGACTGCTCTAAAGAATCAAAAGGACATGCGTCTCTACTGTGTAGAACACTTTCACTTAAAACGTGTACACTGTCTGGTCCCGTACAGGTGGTGGGCAGAATATCAGCAACACAACATACAATATAATGTGAGTCAAGCACCAGCACAAATCAAACAGTTATCATAGAGTGGAATCAAACTTTCTCAACGTTGCACTCTCATCAATAATGTGACATTTGACAGAGGATTAAAAGCTTCACAATGGTAGACTCACCTGAGGCTGTCCCCAGCCAGACTTCTACAGCTGTCTGGTCTCTCCTGTCTTCGCCTGTACAAGTCTGAGTTTGACAACTCTTTCAGCCTCAGAGAGTTCATCTCCCCTAAGCCTCTCTCCCTCCCTTCCTTTCTACCTCTTGCCTGCAGAAACAGAAATACTCCAAAGAAAGTGTGCGTGTTAATGTCTGACAGATCACGTCTTGTGCTGCTGTAGTTCTCCTTCTCTCTCTCTCTCTCTCTCTCTCAAACTCGCCTCCGGGGCTCACACCCTTGAGGAAGGACACATACGGAGGTGTGGTTTCACAGCCTGGCCTGCACACCTAGCAAGTGATCCTTGCTCCTCCCCCCCCCCCTCGCAGGCAGCAGGTAGAGGGAGAACTCAGAGGAAAGGAGACAGAGGGGCAGAAGTAGAGAGAGGCATTGCCCTTTCTGGCCTTTAACCCCCGCTGTCTCTCTTTACCTCCTACTTCTCTGTGGCTCATTCCTCTGTTTAGCAAGAAAACCCGAGATGGACAAGAGAGAGACAAAGAAAGGCTATTTAGCACACACACAATGGCACGCTGTTAGTACTGATAACTGGTTACATGGACCAGAGATGCACCAAGCATCCTAACGTCACGTGAGGTCAGCATCAGAGACCGACTGATACCGTGCGAGGCTAAAACAAATATATACACACATGAGAGCTAAATCAAAAATCAGCCAATACTTATACCATATGTATTTATGCAGAAGATTTTTGGCAAGGATGTCTCATGTTTGGACGTTAAAGAGCCACGGCAATGACATGTACTAAGGCAGGATATGTCACAGTTACACAATAAACTTTATAATGAATAATGACAGAAACAGTCAATGTGTACAAGATAATAGTAAATATTAACCAGTAAAATTCACAAAAAATGTAATTAGTACATCTTTGAGTTAAAATAACTACGATGTATATAAACATGGATATAACCATGTATATAAACATGGATTAAGAAAAAATAAGGATTAATTGTGCATAAAATGTCATATATAAAATGTTTGTGTGCTGCAGTTTCCCTTTTTGCATGTCAACATATAGGCGGAACACAATAATAATAATAATAATAATAATAATAATAATGTATACTTTATTAATGATAAGCCAACATTGGCAGGTAAAGTCATTATCTGAAGTACAGCTCGAGCTGTGAGCATAGCATCATTTCACTTTATGAAAAGGGGTTTGGGGAAAAAAAAAAAAGAGTTTAACATCAGCCTCAAAAAAAACGTCTGAGCAACTGGCCAAATCAAGCACGCAATAACCTAACGTACCAATTTAATAACGATAAAAAGTATGATTAGACAGCAAGCGGTCTCATCCTGGCCAACACATACTGGTTGTATCTGCAATGAGGTAAAGAAAAACCCCCAAAAAGAACCCACCGAGCGTGCAGCCAGCGTTTCAATCTGAACAGCGGCTTGTTTAGATTGATGGGAACACACAGAACTATATGGAACAATGCCACCTATTATGGAGTCATTTTTAAGTCTCGAGCTCAGTAAACCGTGAGATTATTTCCCAGCAGCAACAACAAACTATTGAAAAAGATGGAAAATGTCAGTCGATGAATAATTCATCACAATCCCACGTGGGAACAAGAGATCCTCCCCGACAGACACAGAACACAGCAGAGGCACATTTTCAGGCTGGACGTCGCCTCTCGGACACGTTTAATTACAGACAAGGAGCTGTGACGTCACAGACGCAGGGGCCAGGATTGGTCAGAGAACGTGAAAGCAAACACGCAAAGTCAACAAGCAGCCAAAGACGAAACAGATGTCAGCAAAGCTCAGACTGTAAGACAGAACATGCAAACCGATTAGAAGTTTAATTCTGAAAGTGCTCCATTAGGTTAACCGTTGATCCTGTGTGTCGCATTCAGTCAGCACCTGTAATTGTAGATAATAGAAAGGTATGAAACGGTTGATGGAGTTCGGTGGCTGTGGGTGGACTAACGGCCGACTCTCCTTAATATGTACAGACAGGTACATGCTCTCTGAACAGTTCACACTGTGCAGACTCACTTTCAGCTTGCCTTGACCTGTTCAGCGTTCCACAAGGGTTTGCTGAACACACACACACACACACACACACACACACACGCGTGCAAAGTAGAAGCATAGTATGTGAATGTTGAACTTCGACATCAGCTTCCCATCCTGGAGGACGGTGGCGCAGGCCGAGTTATATCTCAGCTCAGATCACTTACGGTTCGGTCCATCGTTTGGGGATCCGTGCAGTCCCCTCAACATTCAAAAACTGGTAATTGTCGAGCGTTTTTAAATCTAAGTTGGAAGGGACAACCCATCATGCCATCTGCTCTGGATTACACAGCGGAATAAGCAATGCGTGAGGAATGACGCCGCTATGACTAAAAGCTAAGACTGTGTTTTGGATCGAAGCCCGAAGCTTTGTGCTGGTAGAAATGTGCTGAGAGAGCTGTCGTGTTATAAAGCACGCACACTGACTCATCACACACACACACACCTGATATCTATCTCCTAAGCAGACAACATCTCTGCCACATGAGTGCAGCGCCACTGTGTGGACATCACTGGTACAACAGCTACTCTGCCTGCAGTCTCAAACCGCATCACTGCCAACCCCTTTGAGAGTGGAACGGTTACAGTGAAATACGTAAATAACATTTGCTGGACTCCTGAAATCAGCAGCACATCTGGCATTTTCAAACCTGGCACAGCAAACGGAACATTATTTCTTAATATGTTCCAGATGTGTTCAATTGAACCATTTGGTTTACTCCTTTCACCTACTGAAGTATTGTACTGCAGTTTCTCTGCTGTACAGGGCCTTCTTCTCATTCATTCAGATTGATACACGCACACATAAGGGGAAGTATACAAACGAGTACATACACAAGAGTCCAAATCCTGTGCCACAGTGCTAAGGCACGCAACAGAAACAAAACATCACTAACATCAAGCTGACGTCCTAATACAACATTCGAAGGCACACTGAGGTGTTAGACAATACACAGACCTATAAACAACATACCATGACATCTATCGAAGCAAGTAATGCTGCTGCCAAAGTTACAAAAACAGTAACACAAATTCATCTTACCAGTGTTTCCTGTCAAACTGTAGTGTGGATATTTTCGTTGTTGCCAAAGTCCCTTTGCTGTCATTGCAAACTGCCGTTATCTCAGCCTGTATGGCCACATCACTTCCTGTTTGCAGTGTTCTGCGTGTGTGTGTGTGTGTGTGTGTGTGTGTGTGTGTGTGTGTGTGTGTGTGTGTGTGTGTGTCCACAGCAGTAGTGGACACACACTTCTGGCCCTGTGTGTGTGTGTGTGTGTGTGTGTGT
>JAVQJF010062891.1:0-10175 GCA_036023855.1 Gadopsis marmoratus | reverse complement strand
CATCTGAGGGCAGGAGGTGCTGAATTTTGTCTCTAATAATTAGAATTTTATCATTAAAGAAGCTCATGAAGTCATTACAGCTGAGCTCCAAGGGAATACATGGCTCAATAGAGCTGTGACTCTCTGTCAGCAGAGCTGAACAGAAACCTGGGCTTGTTCTTATTTTCCTCTATTAATGATGAGCAGTATGCTGCTCTGGCATCATGGAGGGCCTTCCTGTACATTTTAACACTATCCTTCCAGACTGAATATGATTCCTCCATATTGGTTGAACGCCATTTCCTTTCAGGTTTTCAATATTTCCATATATCAATATACAGTATGTGACTACACACACACACACACACCTAATTACTCTAATTGTTTTAATAAATCAAAATGCTTAGCAGCCTCAGCTTCTTTTTAATTTGCTTTGAAAATGCTGTAAATAAGCAGCTTACTAAGTAGGTTTCTATTGGCTTTATATATCATCGTATTAATTAATAATGTTTAATTACAGGTTTTTGCTTGTGACATTGTCTTAAAATGTTAAATTATTGTTTTACTTTGTATCATCGGATTGTTATTTCATTATTTTAAATGTATTACATTTATTAGTTTTATTATTTTCTGTTTCTCTTTTTTAAAAATTGTATTATTTATTTCTTACCTTATTAGTAATATCATTATTTTAATTCTTTTTCATTTTTAAGATAATCCTTTATTAGTCCCTCAGTGGGGAAATTGCGTTAATTGTACATTTTATTGTAGTTTTTAAATTCTGTTTTACCCTTGTTGAAATTATTCTAAATCTTTTCAGTTATTAAAATCTTAATTTATCAGTTTTGTTTTCTGTGCCTTGATTTTTTCCTTCTTATATATTTGATTTCTTTTCTGTTTACAGACCTTTGTGTTGGTGTTCGTTGTTTCCAGTCGGACCCAGTTCCTCGGCCCTCCTCCATGTGTTTGCTCTCTCGGTTCAGCTCCGTGTCTCCGGTGTTTCTGTTTGTGTCGCAGTTTTCGGGTTTTATCCGCTAAAATCCTCCGTAGTTACCGGACATGTCGGGTGGCGGCAGTTCTTTGTTCTCCGGGTTCCGGGTTCTGGGACTTTACTCCAACCACGTGCCGCACGCGCTCCGGTACCACAAGAAGCACCGGGAGTTTTACGTGGTGACGGCGGTCGGTAAATGTTTCCACACGTACAACGTAAGAAAGTTTTATCTTCACACGCCGAGAGACGCTTTTCTGAATGTAATGTTGTCTACTAACGGCTCCCGTACACAGCTGATCCGGAACTGATCAGGTTTTCTTCTGATCAATTTATTCTGAATGTGACCGGAAGTCTTCTCTGTTGTGAGCTCATTTTATTTTCATGAGTCCAAATTTACAGACAGGAAGTCAACAAAACACTTCCTCTGCAGCTGAAAACTACACCTGTCTGTCTCTCCTTGTCTGTCTGTCTGTCTCTCTCTCATCACCTGTCTGTCTGTCTCTCCTTATCTCTCTCTCTCCTTGTCTCTCTCACCTGTCTGTCTGTCTCTCTCTCTCTCCTTGTCGGTCTCTCTCACCTGTCTGTCTGTCTCCTCATGTGATGTCAGAGACCATGTTGTATTGATTATTGGTGCATTGATCTCTTTCAGGTGAACAGGTTGGGGATCGTTGCTGTCAGTGAGTAGATTTAAGTATTTTTAAACACAATTCAATTCACTTCAATTTTATTTCTATATTCTATATCATAACAGAGTTATCTCATAGCACTTGTTAATATAGAGCAAGTCTAGACCAACTCTATATGTAGAGACCCAACAATTCCACCAGGAGCAGCACTAGGAGACAGTGGCAAGGAAACACTGTCTTTAACAGGCAGAAACCTCGAGCAGAACCAGAACCAGGACCAGGCTCTGGGCTGGCGTCATCTGCCTCGACCGGAATTCACTCTGATCTCTGATTGGCTGCTGTGTTATGAAGTAATGTGGTGGTTGCCTAGGTAACAGCCTATCAGATGACATCAGCTGCTTGGCAGCAGACAGGATGTTGGTGTTCGCCGCCACCGGACGATTCATCAGCGCCTTTGCCAGGAACAAAGAGGCCAGTAAACTTTATTTAAAAACATTAACAAACATCTTTATTCTTCTGTTTTATATTCATTTTAATTTGATGTTTAAAGTCTTCAACCTGTAACTTTTTGAACAATTTTCAGTTTTTGTTCAAATAAATATTTTTTAAAGATTTTGAGAAATCACATGAAAATAAAATTCTGTCTTTTTATTGAAAAAATACTTTGGTCTCAGATTTTGGATTTTTAAGAATTTTATAAACTTGTTTTTTCCTGTTTGCTCCCATTTTGTTTTTATTGGTTACTTTTATTTAACTTTTGAAAGTTTTTTTCTTTGGATTTAATTTAATGAATTTAATTGTTATTAAATTATGTAATTTATTAAATATATAATTTATTAATGATGTTTTTTTAAATAGATTTAGTTTTTTCATTGAGTTTTAGATTATATTTGTTTTAATTCATTAATTTGTTTAAAGTTCTTTTTGTTCAGATTTTTGTTCCGATGTAGAAACCAAAGAGAAATAAGAGTAAAACTGGAATAAAAAAATAACCAAAAGAAGAAATAATAGTTTTCACTCTGTACAGGTGGTGATGCGTTACCATGGACACAGACAGGAAGTGCGTCTGCTGCTTCCTCTGGGTGATCAGCTGATCTCTGCTGACAGTGCTGGGGATGTCATCGTGTGGGACGTTCAGGGAGGGGGTGAGGAGGCGGGGCTCCACTTACTGTCACCTGCTTCTTTGTTTTACCTGTCCCGTTACCCATCATGCCTTATCCTCACTTCCTCAGACATCTACCTGCGGCTGCAGTTTGACGCCACCACCTTCGACGTGTCGGCCATGATGCACCCCAGCACCTACCTGAACAAGGTGCTACTGGGAAGTTCCCAGGGTGCACTGCAGCTGTGGAACATCAAGAGCAGGTTAGCATGCAGGCTAACGGGTCTCTACAGACCCACAACCTCCAAACACACACAGAAATTACTGTATTCAATTTAAATCAGTTTTATTTATATAGCTCCATATCATAAAGTTATCTCATAGCATTTGTTCATATAGAGCAGGTCCAGACCGACTCTTTATATACAGAGACACAACAATTCCCACCATGAGCAGCACTAGGAGACCATGGCAAGAACCAGAACCAGGCTCTGGGTCTAGAAAGCAAATGTAGGAAGTTCAACACACATGAAATATGGTGTTAACCTTATTTTGTGTTTTTTTCTTTTTGTCTTCAGTAAGTTGTTGTTTACGTTCCGTGGCTGGTCAGCAGGGGTCACTGTTCTGCAGCAGGTCAGTCATTTTATACAATTCAGAAAATGCATTATACTCTATTAAAGTCTATTAATCTGCTTCTAAATGGGTAAAAGAATTAAATTGTAACTCACATACATAATGTTAAAAATAAAGTGATGTTGAAATGTTGCTTCATGAAAAAAGACATTTTAACTTTAAAAATGTTGTAAACGATAAGGTGAGCTAAATGTCTAAAAGGAATGGATGTTATTTATTAAGTTATTTGAAATAACAAATTTCAGTGATCCACATGCATATTTCATCTGTTAAATAATACAAACCTCACTTCCCAGAGTCCCGCGGTGGATGTGGTCGGCGTCGGCACGGCGACGGGTCGCATCATCATTCACAACATCCGACTGGACGAGACGCTGATGAGCTTCACACAAGACTGGGGACCAATCAGCTCACTCGCTTTCAGAACAGGTACAGGTGGTGGTCTCTTGCCTGCTCCATTCACGGAGGAGGAGGAGGAGGAGGAGGACGACAGCCGTCGAGACCACATTCAGTTCATTTAAAGAAAATGCAGATTGAATGGAAGGTTTTCTGGAAATCCACCAAGAAAACATAAATGTTTAATAGTTATCAGTTCAGGTGTGTAAAGGAAAAAGATGGCCTGCAGTTCTAAATGTAGGAAACAATCCAGTTCAGCACTCACTTCTTAAATGATGTTTCGTAATGAATCCTCTGATCCACATCTCAGGAAAATAACTCTGTCTCTGTCAGACGGTCCTCCCATCGTGGCGTCTGGCAGTCCTCAGGGCCACATTGCATTCTGGGATCTGGAGCGGCGTCAGCTCGTCAACCAGCAGAGACACACCCACAGCACAGCTGTCGCTGCGGCAACCTTCCTGCACAATGAGCCACTATTGATCACCAACGGAGCCGACAACAGCATCAAGGTAAAACCTGTGAAGACGTTATCACTGTGGTTTCTTACAAACTTATTTTATTTATATATATATATATATATATATATATATACAAAATCCCCCTGTCGCCCCTTCAGGTGGTCTGGTCCTCCTTCCAGCTCAGGTCCTCTACCAGAGGTCTGGGAGCTTGAGGGTCCAGTATCTTAGCTGTTCCTAGGACTGCACTCGTCTGGACAGAGATCTCAGATGTTGTTCCTAGAATCTGGTGGAGCCACTCTCCCAGTTTGGGGGTCACAGCCTCGAGTGTTCTGGTTACCACGGAGACCACTGCTGCCTTCACTCTCCACATCTTCTCCAGCTCTTCTTTCAGCCCTTGGTGTTTCTCCAGCTTCTCGTGTTCCTTCTTCCAGATGTTGTTGTCTCTTGGGATTGTTACATCCATCACTGCTGCCTTCTTCTGATGTTTGTCCTCCACTACTACGTCCGGTCGGTTCACCATCACCAGTTTGTCCGTCTGTACCTGGACGTCCCACAGGATCTCAGCTTGGTCATTCTCCACCACTTTTGGAGGTGTTTCCCATTGTGACCTTGGGACTTCCAGCCCAGACTTGGCACAGATGTTCCTGTACACTCTGCAGCCACTTGGTTATGGTGCTCCATGTGTTCCCTGCCTGTTAGCATCTAACACCCTGCTGTTATGTTCTGGATTGTTTCAGGGGCATCTTTGCACAGTCTGCACCTGGAGTCCTGCCTGGTCTGGTAGATCCAGGCCTCTACTGATCTTGTGCTCAGAACCTGTTCCTTCCTCGGCCTCCTTCCTTACACTCAGTGTACATCATTATGTGAGGCTGGAAACATGTAAATTTGATGTCCTTTCCAGTTCAAAAGCCTCAGACGGTGGACAGCACACATGACACACTGATGGCTGTGGAACATCTTCCCTGATACCTCCTGCAGGTACGGCGTTCTCGTCGTGAACTCCCAGCCGTACCCAAACCTGCATCGCTCTTCTGAACCTGCTTCCTTTACCTCAGAGACTGACATCTCAGCTCTGTGGGGATATTTTGTGCAGCTTGTGTTACTGCCGGGCCTCATAATCACCTGCCCTGTTAATGACAATGTCACTGTGGGGACTTGATAAGACACTCATATCCAGGGTCGAGCTCTCCTTCATCTTCACACATTAAGGTAAACTGTAATTTCATTGATTAAACAAGAGCATATCCTCTGATTGTGGAGAGTCTCTACACTCCGACCTCCACAGCTCGTCTCAGGGAGTTTCCACACCTGCATTGTTTAGTTCAGCTGAATCAAACGCAATCGCACTCGGCCCAAAACAACCGGTCCGGTTCCAAATGAACTCCAGAACGGTATGTTTGTGGCGGGAACGTGATCCAACCCAAGTTTGATGGTGAGAAAAGACCACTGACACATCAGGATTATTGCACAGGTCTTCGGTTCAACATGTTGACGGTTAGCATGGTGCTGTACGAGCTCAGTATTAGCTCCCTTTGTCTGAAGGCACAGCTAACCTGGGCTCCTTGATCTCTGTTCATCCCGACAAATCCATGAAGTTTCCTGTTGTCCTTAATAATAAGAAAACTGCTTTAATCCCTCAACTATTCCTCCATCTGTAATATGTGAGTGTTGGCGTGCTCACTGTGTCTGGGTGGTTCTAATTAGTCAGTTGGAGAGCATGAATGTGCTTTCACTCATGTTTTATAGATAATTTGAGCCAACAAACTATTCTTAAAATAATCACTTCTTCTACTAAGACGTCTGCTGTGGTTTTCTGCCACCACCAGTGCAGATGAACTTCCTGTGACGTAAACCACAGGGGAACGCTGTTCTTAACGTCCGATGCTGGGAATTAGATAGAAACAGTAGTTAGTTTTGCTGAGATAAATTCCAAACACTAAACACTGTGCTGACTGTGAACAACCAGCGTGAGACTGTAAGAGCAGAAAACATGGCGGCACCAGAGGAGCCGACTCCTGCTTCGCCCAGAGCTGCATCTGGCTCCGGGCGAGTGTCTGATGGGTCTGATTGATAATTCTCTCTCTCCTACTCCCCCCCCCACAGCAGTGTGTGTGTGTGGAAGCATACAGTGTGTGTGATAAGGGAGCAGCAGGTTGGTGTTGATTCAATAAGAAAGCTATTTTCTCTCCTTCTGCATCTGGGCTGGAAACAATCAGTCTTCAGGGTGATGTTCCTCTTACCCCTATTGATTTTATGTGTGTGCTTGAGTGTGTGTGTGTGTGTGTGTGTGTGTGTGTGTGTGTGTGTGTGTGTGTGGAACCACCAAATAATCCTCATCCATCCCCTCATTCCTCCCTCTCCGGTCCAGCTGAGTTAACCTATTCAATTGCAGAGAGAAATCAATGGCTATCCCCTACACACACACACACACACGCGCACACACACACACGCGCACACACACACACACACACACACGTACTGTACTCACACAGACTAAAACATCCAATAAGCTCAGCTTTGTAATAGCTCAACAGAACAGAGGATGGTCTCAGTTTGTATAGATGCTGCTGCCTGTTAGCTGATGTACAGCATTGTTTTCTACAGGACTGTGTGTGTGTGTGTGTGTGGACATGTATTCCCATGTTGTGGGGACCTAAATATGTTTACGCAGTCAAGTTGTTGCCCTTCATTTGGGGACCGAACCAAAGTCCTCACAACGTAAAAAACATGTAACTCATTAAAATGTTTCAACGCTGCTTCACCGATTGTCGAGCACTTTGTAATTGTTTGAAAAGTGCAGTGCAAATAAAGTTTTATTATTATTATTCTGTGTGTGTCCCCTTCAGCTGCACTGAGTGACTAAAGAAGCACAGTCCTCATTATGGTCAACAAGTGAGATTTGCAGAGAGAGTGCTGATCCTCTCTAATTCACAGTTTTAATCAGCCCAATCAATCTCCACCCGTGTCCCCACTCTCCATATTAAACACACACACACACACACACCTCGTCCTCCGTCACTCCTCTCTTCTGTGTGCTGGAACATTTATTTGCGGGTACTTGACTCCCCCCTCCAGATGAGCTGGTCTACAAGCAGGCTAATAAAGCGGTTAATTGTCTGGATGTCGGGGCGGGATTGATTTGTCTGTTTCAACACTGATAACACAAGCAATCATCTCTCTCTCTGAAGCCTCCACACACTGTGCTGCTCTACTGTAACTGCTGACATTTGACAGCCAGGAGAGAGAGAGAGTGTGTGTGTGTGTGCAACACACTCACAACCACAACAAGGACAAATGAAGGTTTCTGGTGCTTTTTGTTTTACCCCCAAAAGATTTCAGAGAGCGAGTGACGGCAGCAGGGTGAGGAAACAGAGCAGGCCGAGGGACAAACAGCGAGGAGGGAGGAGACATGAGAGCGATGCTGATTATTAAAGTAAGTCTCAGTTTATCTGCCTCTTGAACATGAAAAGTGTGTATGAGGAGGATTCTGACGGACTGATCTCTCCGTGGGTGCGTGTGAATGAGCTAACATGCTGATGACACGATGTTTACCCTGTGAGGCCCGACGGTCCGAGCAGGGTCTCCCGTTCCAATCCTTGACCTTTCACCTCCCTCTTTGACCAGCGCACAAGAAGTGCTGCGGTGAACGTGCTAGAAAGCAACCTCAGCAATTCAGCAGTTACAGAGCAACGTGATGCTCCATGTGCAGTGAGGTTAATGCCACGTGATGAGTCTCAGTCCAGTCTCTGTTGGCTCCACCACCTCCCGACGGAAACATCTGGCTCTTTAGATGCTAAACGCGCCGCTATGTTCAGCAGCTCGTCTCTGACCGAGTCTGTCAGGTTGCTGCTGAGCAGGAAGCTTTTATTTTGAAAAATGTTCCTACTAGAAACAGTGGAACTGGCAAATTACCTGATAATCTGTGTAGAGCTGCTCAGGGTTGGTGATAATCCTCTGTGAGTTCATCACTACGAGTGACACCCGAGTCATTTCATCAACTGTTAATATAAAAATATAGATTTGTGCAGCTTCACATGGAGTTTTGTGAGTTGTTTGTATGAGCTAGGCTAACAGTTTCCCCCTGCTTCCAGTCTTTGTGCTAAGCTAGGCTAAACATGTCCCGGACGTCTCTTCACACAAACATCAAAATAATATCAATATTCTCATTGGACTCCTGGTAAGAAGAACACTGTATCAGACTGGGCTGATGTGTTTGTGTTTTTCACACATGTCAGATCGCAAATATTAACCTCCATTAAAAACAATCTCTCTCCTAGCAGCTGAACTATTATTGATCTCTAAATTATAGATATTATTTCTCCTCCTCTCCATCTCTTTCACTGTGTATTTTTCTTTCCCCCTCGCTTCTTTTTTGGTTTGTTTGCTTATCTAACCCTGACAGGTACTTCCACAGAGGCGCTCCGAATTGTTACGCTCCTCTGTTGAATATAATCAATCACACACCCGTATACACAGCCTCTCAGCACAAACACAGAAACACACACACACTTCGATTTGTTGCAGGATGTGTGAAAAGGTGGAAAACAATGGTTCTTAAAAATATTGGTTAAATAGACAAGCTGGGCAGACGAGCACTGAAGGAATCTTTACATTTATGTGTTCTGGGATTCAGTGGCTTCAAATAGTGCTTCTTCACTCAGTATTTTCTCTATCTTACTTGAAATTTGCCTCTAAGAACCACGTTCTGCTGATTAAAATCAGAAGCAGCTCCAAGAAATCAACACTAAATGAAAAAAACTTAAAATGCTCAATTTTCCAAGTGCGTCCTTGAATACAGATTAACCGTCTAAACCCGTGTTGCTGTGTTCAGTCGTCACGCCGACCGATGTCTTCCTTCCTGTTTTCGACATCGAGGTTTGCAGCTTTACCTCAGGAGCAGCGTCTGCGCCTGCTGATTCTGTAAAGACAGTTAGCGTCTGTTCTCTGGTTTCGACTGTTTGGTTGCTTTTGATTTTGCAACAGATTCTAAATGAGCAGCGATTTTTAAATGTGATTGGACTTATTAGAACTGCAGAGGATGTTAAGTTAGATTAAGGCTGAATCTTGGTCCGAAATACAAACTACAGCACCACATGTGAATTAATCCGCCACTGAAAATAGTCCCACGACAAACGAAATATTCCCAGGATAACAGACTTCCTATTCGGAACAGAAAGCGAAGGTGAACAGTAAAGTTATTACTGTGGTGGTTGAGATAATGTGAATACACTGTTCTCATGTTCTCTTCTCCTTCAGACATCACCATAGAGATGCTGCTGTGTTTACTGTTGTGGGCCTGATGTTAACTGTTGACCAACGATCCTTTTCTCTGCTCATGAAAGTAGCGTAAGTATGTTTGTATGTTTGCATCTCCACTTCCTGTGCAGCGGCAGCCATGGATGGCGGCTCCATCGCTGCTTTTTTGCGTCCGCGGTCACGTTTCTGGAGCTGCTGCAAACGTCTTGGGTGGTTTGCGCGGCGAGGAGAGGCGTCCTGCTGCTCCACTCACACAGATTCTGTCCTGTGCAGCAGAGAATCAATGGAAGGTATAAGATGAACCACAGGAGGAGGAGAGACAAGACAACTGACACACTGACAAGAGAGGCCACTGTAGATCCTGACTCTGCAGGCAGAGCTTCGTTACTCATCTTCACTTGCACACATGTGGAATTATATGTTTGTCTAAATTCAAGGTACACAACAGGACATCAAATATCTTCTGTGGAAAAGTTCAGAAAAGAAGTTTAAGCACATGAACAATATTTACATATTCAGAGATTCTGGACTTTTGTTCTCTCAAATAAAACTACAGTAACTTCTCTACAAACTATAATGATTAATTATAATTGAATTCAGTTTTATTTCTACAGCTCTACATCATAACAGAGTTATCTCATAGCACTTGTTAATATAGAGCAAGTCTAGACCAACTCTACATGTACAGACCCAACATTTCCACCAGGAGCAGCACTAGGAGACAGTGGCAAGGA
>JAVQJF010062862.1:0-10190 GCA_036023855.1 Gadopsis marmoratus | reverse complement strand
CTGCTGGACAGGGCTCCAGGCACGCTAGTCGTCATACGGACAGGGAACCCCAGAGCTTTGTCTCGTACTGTGGCACTAACCTTCGGTGACTGGTATTCTCTGCAGCGTGACAAGGTGCTAAGAGCCATGTTCAAAGGTCTGAATGTTCATCTGGTGGATGCCTGGGAGATGAGCCTGGCCCACCACCTGCCACACAACATCCACCCACTGCCTCCCATTTTTAAGAATATGATTGACATTCTCTTATCCTACATATGCCCTCAAAAGGGCAGCTAGATGTGTGTTTGTTGGGGGAGAGGAGTGAAGATTCAGATACAGGAAGTAACTAACTGAAGTGGAATCAGATAAAGTAGATAAAAAAAAAGGTAATATTGTCATGAAATGTCCTTACAGGAGCCCAGTTTAAACAAACTTGAACACTTTACTTTGGGGGAATATTACCAATAGACTACTTTTAAAGAATAGACTTAGAGACGGTTAGATTAGCCTACCATAAGGACTGGAAAAAGAGGAAACAGCTACCCTGGCTCTGTTGAAACCAAACACAGTCTACCAGAACCTCTAAATCTCACTAATAATAATTGAATAAATGCAGATCAAAGTAAAACACAAGAATAAATTAATACAAATTAGAAATGCAGTGATTGAGTGATCAGATGATTATGAATAAAAATGAAACAATCATTCAGTAAATGATGGTAAAAGCTAAGATGAATAAAACTTGGATAATAACATACAAGCACTCTTGATTAACAAGTTTCTAAATAATAAAAATCATCTACCTTTATCTCAACAGCCACATATTTATGAAGATCTCCATCAAATGTGTTTTGTGGTTCCAAAGAACAGAAACAAACTCTTATTTTCAAGATTCATATAAAACACTGGGTTGTAGAAAGAAATGCTGTAAAGCTGTAGTCCCTTCATGCCGTGTCTTCGTCTCCTTTTTTGTAAAATCAGTGATCAGGAGGAGGTGTGAACGCCAATCTGAACTGTCTGGGGTCTGTTTGTGGGGAAGTATAATTTCCAGTTTCAGAGTATAGTACTCAAAACCAGAATGCTAAGTTTGCCAATAAGATCTATGATGTATGGAAGCCCACTGCTCAAAAGAAATTAAAGGAACAGTTTTTAAGCAGAGTCAATAAAGTCAATTAAACTTCTGGGATATTCATCTGGTCAATTAAGTACATTTAGAGTTTAGATTATGCTCTTTTTGGATTAAACATTTTATCATTTACCTTATGCTTTTGGATTAAACCATATTTATATTTTTACATTATACTTTTACATTTTACTAGATATTCTGTATGATCTCCTTTTGATGCTGCACTCTTAGTGAGTTCCTGAGGCCCCCTTAACACCCAGGAATAAAGGACAATAATATGAAAGAATTAGCAAGCTCACAAGATTAATTGGGTAACAGAAGTTAATGAAGGGTATTAAGTGCTGTTAGTTGGGCGGATGTGGCTCAGATGGTAGTGCAGTCATCCTTTGACCCCAGGGTTGGTGGTTTGATCCCAGCTCCACATGTCTAAGTGTCCCTGGGCAAGACACTGAACCCCAACTTCCAGTGTGTGCAATCAACCACCTCTTTTTCGTTCCGGGAGGGTTCCATCTATTCAATTCAATTTTATTTATATAGCGCTATATCATGAGTCGCACTTGTTAATAAGTCTAGACCAACTCTATATGTATAGACCTAACATTTCCACCATGGAAAAGGAAAACCTGCAGAAAACCTCAAGCAGAACCAGGCTCTGGGTGGGTGGTCATCTGCCTCGACTGGTTGGGTAGAGAGAGAAAAAAAGATATAGAGAGAGGGGGAGGGGGGGTCTTCAACTATGTCTTCCTATTGCTAGTGCTTTCCTAGAGTTTAAGATTGGCCCATAATTTAAAACTGAAAACAAACAAGCAGTTCCGACGCCTGTACTAGAAAGCAGGATTTGAGGTTAGCAAGGTAACTTCGGGTTTATATCCTTGTCTCCTAGGCTCCTTGTGGTTCCTAGAGTCTCTAAAAGTAGAATGGAAGCCAGAGCCTTCAGCTATCAAGCTCCCCTCCTGTGGAACCAGCTTCCAGTCTGTGTACAGGATACAGACACCCTCCTCACATTTAAGAGTAGGCTTGAGACTTTCCTCTTTGATAAAGCTTATAGCAGGGCTGACTCAGGTGAGCCCCTTAGTTATGCTGCTATAGGCCTAGACTGCCGGGAGACATCCTATGATGCACTGAGCTCCTCCCTCCTCCTCTCCATCTGTATGCACTCTTACCCCATTAATGCTTGTTGCTAACAGAAAAGTAAAATTAAACAAAACACCCACAAATATTCTTGCCTTTTAGGATCACATCTCTGTTTGATCACATGCATTCACTTGGGGCCACTGTTGTCGTATTTCTATTTAACATATATATGCACAGTTGGTGGAGGAGCTTCAGTACATCACTTCTCTTACAAAACAATTTCTGGAAAGTCAAATTGAAGACAGTGAGAGACTGAAATTTTGAGTGAGGGCTTTGCATAGATCAGAGGGGGCAGATAATAATAAATCATTAAGTCAACCTTTATTTACACAGCATGTCCCAATGACAGCAGTTCACTCTCTTTTGCATGGGCACAAGCATGTGTGCATGGGCACACATGACAATAAAAGCAAAGCCGAAATCCAACAGTTAGACCTAAATGTAATATTCACAAGACTACAAATAACGCATGAGGATAAAAATGAGAAAGGGTAGAAAAATGGCAGCATTAAAAAAAATCTGAAACAAGGACAATGTGGGACAAAAGCTAAGATACAGTGATGGTGAAGAAAATGGATATACCAACACAAGAACCTCTACCGAGAGTGCATCTGTTTTATATAAATGTGACAACAGTGCCGCCAAGTGACTGTACTGTAACATTACATATGAACTGAGAGCCGTGACTCCATTTCCCTCCTTTTTTTGTGTGACCTCTGTGATTTTTAGTTTGCTTGTCTCAATATTAATATCACAATAAACATTTCCACAACATTTTGTTGCTGAGTATGGAGGTCCTCCCCTGACATGTCTTCAGGCATATAAAAAGGTCTCTACCTGGAATAATAATTTGTGTTATATGGTTATTCCACAGAAATTATATACTGTATGAACTAGTTTTGAAACATCCCAAATCTATGAATATGTAAACATTTTTCAGCTCACTGCTGGACACAAGACGTTTCCCATTAAAATAAATGGTAAGTGGTTGCATAGTCTGTGAGAGACTAAATAAATAACATGTCATATGATGGGATATATATAAAAAACCTCCCCTCTCACCCCTTCAGGCAGTCTGTTCCTTCTTCAAGCTCGGGTCCTCTACCAGAGGCCTGGGAGCTTGAGGGTCCAGTATCTTAGCTGTTCCTAGGACTGCACTCTTCTAGACAGAGATCTTGGATGTTGTTCCTCGAATCTGTTGAAGCCACTCTCCCAGTTAGGGGGTCACAGCCCCGAGTGTTCCAGTTACCACGGGGACCACTGTTGCCTTCACTTTCCACATCTTCTCCAGCTCTTCTTTCAGCCCTTGGTATTTCTTACTACTTCCTTCTTCTGCTGTTTGTCCACCACTACTATGTCCAGTCACTTTGCCATCACAAGTTTGTCAGTCTGTATCTGGGCGTCCTCTCCAGGATCTTAGCTTTGTCATTCTCAACCACCTTAGGAGGTGTGTACCATTGTGACTTCCAGCTCATACTTGGCACAGATGTTCCTGTACACTATGCCAGCCACTTGGTTATGGCGTTCCATGTATGTCCTGCCTGCTAGCATTTTATACCCCACCGTTAAGCATAATTTACAGTGTAAGTGTTTATCAGCTCCATCACCTCTTTCCCAGCAAGTCAAAAACACTCTATTAAGGAACTAATAATTCTAAGACAACAGTCTTGCAATAAATCCTGCCTTCATGAAACTGATAACATTTTTAAAGAAGTGTTAGTTCACTTATGATACATTTCAATTTACTAATGTAGAATTTGTCCCACAATCTAATAATAAAATGACTCAAGTGCTCTTACAACTTGCTCAAGTAACTGGCTAATGCGTGAAGTTCCTCATGCAAACACAAAATTTGGGAAAACTGCTTTTAGTTTTGTGCTGTACAACACTTTTGCAGTACTGCACCTATAGGTCGATTTAAAACCATGATTACAAACTACTCTGGTGTTAATCTTGTTCTTTTGTTTTTGTATTTATTCTGAGTGCATGAGATTTAAATAAAGGTCAAACATGAAGCTCTGTTTCTTACATCAGGTGTATGACGACACAGTTGTGTCTGCTAGGAAAATTAAGTAACCAAAATTAAAATGAGTCACGATAAAGACAAGGAGACAAAATGTCACATGACTTCCTCTAATGATTTTTCTTTTTCTGGCGGAAATGATCTCCATCAGTCTCCAGCAGCTCTTAGCCAGGTACAAGAGCCGGAAGCGTTGTCTGCAAGCTTGTTTTGTAGTTCCAGGAGTTTCGTTCGCGTCCTGATAACAGAGAAGATCACAACAGGTGGAGTTGAAACCCGGAAGGAAACAGACTAAAACAGGTGAGACGACACACTTTATAACACGGTGCGACACGTTTTGGTGTAGTGGACGTTAAATTGGTTGTTGTTTTAAAAACGGATGTTGGTGACGTGTGAGCTCAGTGTTTCTACATTCAGAGGAGAAGCCGCCACCGTCACCAGCACTGAGGGAAACATGGCGGAGCTGCCGGCTTGTGTTGTTACAGGTGAACGAACTGTTCAACTCAACTTTATTGATACAGTAGCTCGAACACAAACACTCTCAACAATAAATAAACGGAACAGACGAATAGAATTTTGCCAGACTACAAATTGCAACAATAAAAAATGTTTGCTTGTCAGTAAAATACGTAAATGCACATATGCTGAGCATTACATTTATTATTATTTTTTCCACAAAACACAAGGGATAGAAATAGTACGATAACCAACGATAAAAACAAGACATGTCTTAAGGTTTTTATTAAAACTGTCCCTCAGACTGTTTTTATTAATGATAAGAAGACATAAGAATGTTACCAAAGTAGACCACCGACCATGGTATCCAACCTGTAGGACACAGTATCACAGTTGCTTCAGGAAGTTGGGTTCCGGCAGAGAACCACATTTTCAGGTCCTGAAAATTATTATTTTATTTTTGGTCGAAATATTCCAAACGGTTCTAAATTGAGTGTGCGAGCTGGAACTGAACTCGCTCCATGTTGGCGGGAAAGGCCAGAGTAAGGTGCAGCTGACTGGTTTAATTTCTACAACTGATAGAAAGTTTGCATGCAAATTAAATCCTATCACGTTATCTTGAATACAGAAATCAATGGACAACTGTGACTCCCATCAGTCAGTGCATCCCTGCTTTAACAGGTCACACTAATGTCTCATCATCATGTCAGAATTAACTAAATGGATCAGATGTACAACTTTACAATGTGTGTGTGTGTACAAATGATAAACATGAACTCCTCATTCAAAGGGGGCAAAGGGAACCACCTGATTCACACCTGAATCTGGTGCTAGCTGTGGTGCATGAATGGAAGTGAAGTGTGAGCTCTGACGCTCCGTTCTGTTGTCTCTGACAGCAGACGGCGATGGGGGACCTGCAGCAGCAGTTTGTGGCTCAGTTCAACGATGTGGTTTCCAGACTGGAGTCCAAGCAGCTCTTCCAGTCTGACTGGGATATCGGCTCTTTTGCGGTCTTCTTCATCTTCATTGGTGAGTGAAAGAAAGGGCGTGAACCTTCGGGGTCGATGTTCATAAAACTTTTATTTACTGAAGGCAAAATCAAACTAGAAACCAGCTTAGTGCGGTGCCTTTAATGCCAAGCAAATGTTCCAGTCTCTGTATCAAAATGTAATGGTTTATGGTATCAAAAGCAGCACTAACATCTCACAAGACAAGTTCAGAGACAAGACCTTTATCTGATGCAATTAGAAGGTCATTTATAACTTTCACCAGTGCTGTCTCTCTGCTGTGGTACACTCTAAATCCTGACTGAAAATCCTCAAACAAATTGTTGTTGTGCAGGAAGTCACATAACTGATTGGCGACTGGTTTCTCAAGGATCTTAAGAAAGGGAGGGTTAGATATTGGTCTATAGTTTGATAAAACCCCTGGATCTAGAGTGGGCTTTTTAGGAAGATGTTTAATTACAGCTACTTTACATAGCCTTTTAATAAGGACAGATTGATCATATTTAGTAAGGAAGTGCTGAATTTTGTCTCTAATAGTTAGAATTTTATCATTGAAGAAGCTCATGAAGTCATTACAGCTGAGCTCTACAGGAATACATGGCTCAATAGAGCCATGAGTCTATGTCAGCCTGGCTACAGTGCTGAACAGAAACCTGGGGTTGTTCTTATTTTCCTCTATTAATGATGAGTAGTAGGCTGCTCTGGCATTATGGAAGGCCTTCCTGTACATTTTAAGACTATTCTTCCAGACTGAGCATGATTCTTCCAGATTGGTTGAACGCCATTTCCTGTCAATTTACATGATATTTGCTTTAATTTATAGGTTTAGGAGTTATACCATGGAGCTAATCTCTTTTGTTTTGCTTTGTCGAATCTAACAGTGAGACAAACGCAGCACTAAGGCTGTCATAATCAATGTCCACATGAATATTAAAATCACCTACAATAATTACTTTATCTGCTTTAAGGACTAAACCTGAGACGAACTCTGATAATTCAGATAAAGATTCGGAATACGGTCCAGGAGTCCGGTACACTATAACAAATAGAACTGGCCATAATGTTTTCCAGGTCGGGTGTGAATGAGTTATAATTTAGTTTAGGTTTAGGGTTTATTCTTAGGCTTGAGTCAAAGATGGCTGCAGCTCCACCTCCTCGGCCTGTGCCTCGAGGAATGTGAGTGTTGATGTGACTGGGGGTGTGGATTCATTTAGGCTAATATATTCATCATGACACAGCCAGGTTTCAGTAAGACATAATAAATCAATATGATAGTCAGATATTAGATCATTAACTAGTTTCACTGGTTGTCAAACTATTCGGGTTTGAATTTTCCTCAAACTATGGCATCACAGGTCATCACAGGTCAGTCTCCAGCTCAGCTGTCAGAAGTCTCCGCCTCTGTCCAATAGATGGCCGCCTCTCAGTTCTGTAACAATGAAATTTGACCATTACTGTGGTTAAAAACTACACTGAGAACAAAGTGGAGAGTCATTCTATATTCTCTACAATGTTACATATTATAGTAACAACAACACATTTTATTCACACATTCCCCTTCTGAAAGTACAGACATATAACCGTGGATAGAACTGTGTAACAGTTCAGGTCTGGCTGGAGTAGCTGTCCAGATGTTTTCATAGTCCTCCCATGTATGATTCCAAGATGAACTAGAGTGGCACAGCATGCTGGACTGAGCTGACTGCCAATGAACCAAACCCTTCAAAGTGTCTGCTAAACCACACCCTGACAGTTTGATGACTGTGGAGTTCACGACAGTTGAAGCTTGATGTGATGAACACTGATGACCTGGACTTTGTCTGCTGTGCCACTGTTGTCAGGTATGATTCTGCTGCTGGTCGTCCTCGTCCTCATCCGCTGCTGCTGCTGCTGCTGCTGCGATGACGAGGTAAACACACGCGCCCAGAAGAGATTCAAGTTCTAAAGATCTTCAGGATGAAATCCAACAGTCACGTGACTGACATGTATGCTAACTAGCATAGGCACCTGAGCAATGGAGCGAGCGGAGCAGCAAACGTGTTCTTTTACATCCCCACCTTTTTGACTCGTGCATCTTTTGCCACAAAAGAAAACAAAACGTTCTGCAACCAATAATCTGTAAGGTGGTCATAAACTCAGCCTTGTCTTAAGTCTGCCATCTCTTTGTCTTGACATGTTTGACATCATCGGAAAGTAGGCGCACTCTCTCCAGCACCAAACAGGAAGCAGCAACCCATGTAGTTACTTTGGTAACGGCCTGAAAAAGTCCTCATGTGCACACACAATAGACAGTGAATTAACATTCTTTAATCTGCCATGTTTCACCAACTAGCACTTAGTTCTCCCAGTAAGAGAGTGCAGCTAACCAGTGGAGGCTGGCAGTTAGTTGAGGCAACAAAATCCAAAATGTACATTTGTACGGAAATACAGTTTCTTTATGGATTGACGGTCGACATATGAGCAGTCTTTTCCTGCCATACCTCCCCTTGCCTGTCAATCATCTTGCACCCCCACTTCAAACTATAATGCGGCTCAGAGCAGTCACATTGGACGACATGGAAAAGCATGTTTCCTGTATCTTGAGTGTAAATGTGTCCACAATGCAGTGCCTCATAAATACTAGTATTTACTTTTGCTAACAATCAGATGTGAAAACCTCAGTTGAGCAACTGCTCACTCTTCTGTGAAGATCTGAGTGTCTGTTTTATGGGGAGAAGTGGATGAGGGAGGAGTAGAGAAATGCAGGGTGAAAGTCTTTACGCTCGAATGAGGTGGTGAATCCACAAAATACAAATCTATATCTGAAATATAATACAACGTTTAAAGCGATAGTTTGACTTTTTGGGAAATATGCTTATTCACTGTCTTGCTGACAGGTAGAGGAGAAGATTGATATATCTTACTATAAAGACAGGCCAGCTAGCCTGGCTCTGAATCCATGTCCTCTCCACGCCCTGGATACCATTCCTAAACGTATAACCACCTTAGAGCAAACCCTGGGTCATCACTGACCCTGTCATATGGTGAAATGAAATGGAACTGAGACTACTCTGATAATGATAGCGACGCCTCCTTTGTGCTTCCTCCACAGCCTCGGAGACAGAAGGTGGGCATAGAGAACATGGCTCTGGAGCCCTGAAAGCTGGAAGCAGAGCCTCATAGTTTGACTCCTGTGCCAAAGCAGAAGCTTTGATTTCCCCCTGTCACTATGCAGTCTGTAAACACATTTGATCTACTCGCACACAGAATGAATAGTTGTTCACAAGCCCTTTCACCAGGTATGGAAATCTAACACACGTGACCTTGTTGACGTGGGCTTTATTGCTAGGATACCAGACAGCTGGAACACCCAGCTGTCTGTGTTTTTATGCCTCTGTAGATTTGCATGTCACTTTTTCTTACTTTGTCTGTTGAAAGGATGTTAAAGTTTTACTTCGTAATAAACATGATACAAATGTTAACCTGTCTCTGTGTGTATGTCTTGATGTATTCCTTCTCATGTCGTGTTCATGTATGGAGTACTTTACTTAGCAAACGGACATCTGTAGAGGACAACGTGCACACACTCATGTTGGCATAAATCATGTTGTGAGGACCTGCCCTGCTCTCAACATCGCACTGCTTTTATCTGTAATCCTTCACGCCTCCAGTGTTTTGTTCTTCTCAGAATATAACCCAGGAATTCAGCACAACATACAGATAGCTAATTTAAGACATCTCATCATTCCACTGCATTATCCCTCATTTTGATTCAGCAGCATGTTTCTGTGCACAGAGCTCATAATAGTGCAAAAGAAGAAAAAACAAACGTTCTTAAACGTCTTGGAAAGGAACGGAGTCTCCCTTCAAATAGCTGTAACTCCCCTCACTAAATAACTCCTTTTTCAAATTTCTACCAAAAACTTTATGAAATAAAGAAATTGTTTAAAGTATATAAGTAAACCAATCATTTGTGACATAATTGACGAAATTATCAAAACTATTTCATTATTCATTTTCATGATAACTGAATTTTATTGGACATAATTTTTATTTCATTGTGGATATTTTGATTTCAAAATGTCCTTGTCCAAAACAGCAAGGGAAATACATGGTCAGTGATTTTCATCTGCAGCAGGAAACTGTCTGCAGATGAACTGAGCACGGCCACAGGAAGCTTTTAATCACACAACACTATCCAGAATTCATAGCAAGTTAGACAGCTTTGTGTAACAGATGAATTGACACGTCTATCTGAAGACTGATCAGTACTTTGCAGTGGTTGGAAGGTATATAATTACATTACTTGTCCATCAGTAAAATGCTGCTTACACATACAGTGATCAGCCATAACATCCAGACAGCATAACATTATGACCAGTCTGCAGCTACGCAGCCCCATAGGCAACAAACTGTTCTTACACCTTTCTATTCACTGTTTCAGCAGTTTGAGCTACAGAAGCTCTTCTGTTGGATCGGACCACACGGG
>JAVQJF010062857.1:0-14616 GCA_036023855.1 Gadopsis marmoratus | reverse complement strand
TTGGGGGCTAACAGCTGACTCACGTAAACCAATTGCAAACAGCTGTTCGCCAAAACACGGTGAAGGCGCGAACGGCCGCAGCCACGCCCACAAGCACGGACGGACGGACGTTTGAAAAGACGGCAGACGCCTTCAAAATAAAAGCAACGCTCAGTTGTGTTGCGTGAACGATGGACACTTTTTTGTTTGATTGCTAATTTACCATTGACCTCTCGCGGGCCGGTCAGGGACAGCCAAAGGCCCGGATGTGGCCCGCGGGCCGCACAATGCCCAGGTCTGCTATAGACAAATTAGCTGTGTCCCCCTGCTTTAGTCTTCTGCTCTCAGAAAGGAAGCGAATAAGCACATTTCCAAAAATGTCCAACTAATCCTTTAAGAAAAGAAACATCAGTTTTACTCTGTGAATGTTACATCCATCTTTCAGGTAGCTTTAACCTCGAGTGTTATGTAAATTAAACCTGACTGGCGTGGTAATAAGGTCAACTAAAAAAAACAGCATCTTTTCCAGGATAAATCACATTAACGAGCATTGCAGAAGGGGGTGGAAAATACATCATTTTTCCAACGTTCGCATTCCACCTTGTCTTTTGTTATACCGAGCTTAGCAGAGTAATCCCACTTTGATCACCCTTCGTTTGAATTTTTAATCTCGGGTAAAGGCGGTGTGCACCCTCGCTTGTTAGGATGATAACTGTGGTGCTCCATCCAAATTAACATCTGGCCCCCGCCATCGTCATCAGGCAGTGTATCTGCCTGTTTTGTTTGCTGTTTGAATAAAGGCCTGTCAACTTGTTACAAGGCCAAGATTAATTGCACCAGTTGAGGTGATCCAGACCGTTGCTTGGTCGTGTATTGATGGGGGCTGCTGTGGCCCGTTTAGCCTGCTAGGCCTTCCGGGAGTAGAACATTCAGAGCAGCCCAAGGCCAAAGCCTGATGCATCTATCATGAGGATTACATCACTTACATGTTTAAAGGTCGGGCCGCATTAGGAGCTCACAGTTTCCTGTGTGAAAGAGTTGTTGCACTTTTCAGGCATACTGCAATTTAAAGAGTTAACTGTAAAATGCCAAAGTGCTTTATTGTAATATAATCAGTTTTACGTCTCTCAGCCACTCTTCCGCCTCAGATAATGATGGCACTCAGACAATATAGCGCCGATCATACGGTTTTGTGCAGCTCCTGCAAGCAGAGAGTCTATGTAGCACAGCTTCCTGAGAGAACAGTGAACTCACTGATCTATTTTTGTGATATTAGATGAATACATGCATGTTTGAGTTTGTGCGAGGGGGAGGAGTGTGTGTGTGGGTGTGACAATGAAACAAAATCAATGCTCTAAATGGTGCACACCTCCTGATGAAGCTATTTCACAATCCTCAGCCCAGGGGTCACAGAGAGGATGAACCATGACGATGACATCACAGGCCAGAGCGCAACAACAACAAGCACCGTTTTGTTTTCGTGAAAACAAGGGATGTTTGTTTGTTTGTTCTCTTCCAAGATTCATCCTGTGACTTGAAAATGTGATGACACAGTACACTGACCTTTGTTTCTCTGGCAACAGACTCTCTCTGTGTCGGTCTGCAGAGGATTGGAGGGCGGGGCGGGGGGTGCGCTATGAGGGGCCCTTTGGTGTCGAGTGCTGATCACATGAGTGGCTAAAACAACAAAGCAGTCTGATTCAGGCCTTTGTTCACATGCAGTCACGTGATTCAGATCTCCAAAGAACTGAACCAATGTTGACACATAATTTAATAAGCAATATTGTAACCAGAGAACTGGCATTGAAAGCTTCGTCAGCTGATTGAAGGAGAAAATAAGGCAGCGGTCTGCTGAAATCACAATGCATAATGCGCTTAATGCGCACACACACACACACACACACACACACATACATACAGGTCCTATTCTACTCAAACAGAATCATATATTACTCCTTACACATGGATCAAAGGAGGCTCTATAAAAGAGAATAAAATATGTTTGTCTCTCAAACTTACTATAAAATAATTCCACAAGACTCATTAATGTATTTTATTAGTGCAAACATTAAATCAATACATTGATCAATACATCCTTTTATAGGCCTGCTGTGTAAATAACGTCAAGTGACTCTTTGGGATTTAGTCAGAAGCAGAACTCTGCATCATGACTTTCATTTTCAACCCGGCATGACTGCCTCTTTAATGTCCCAGATGTCGAGGATAACAACATCAGTGAGTCAGCACCGTTAACTATGCTTCTAAGGTTATTGTCGATCTCCTCTGAGGATAACATGACAATGGAAGCTGTTGCCTTCACAAGTTTTCTGTCTCCTGCCTCTTCACTGAGGTCTGTGCTGTTATGAGGGGAACAAGATGCAAATTACAATGTTAGATCAAGCATGAAAATGTGAGGGGAAATGATTTATGGAGCAATCGGCGAGTATCCCTCTTAATTAATATAGTGTCATATTGTACATGGACGAGGCTTCTCTGATGAAGTACAAAATGAGAAGACGCCAGGAATCCTGCACGATTTTCAGCAAGTGGCAACCAAATAAATCAAGTCGCTTTCAAGGTGTGAGCTGTGGGGTACGTGTCATTAAGTAAATGACATGGCATCTTTCTCTCACACGCCAAGCCAGTCGGGCCGTAATATTACTATCTCGTGTGAGTTGAATGGAAGTGGGAGCGGTGCGTCTGTGCAAAGATCTATCATAACACTCAGAGCCAGCAGAGAGCGTTAATGCTCATATGATGTCTGACATTAACATTTCAGGCACGTAGCGGCTCCTGTTATGCAGCGATGCTTCTAACAGATGCAGAGTAAGTTAGATAAAGTAGAGGGAGTTTCATAGTGGGAATTCATCCATCACCAAAATTATAAGCCAATAAAACAGACTCTAACAACAACAGCACCACAGTGACTATAAAAAGAACCTTCCTGCGTTGGTCAAATATGTGGACATTATCAGTCATCGAGAAATGTAAGGAGAGAATAAGAGCATTACGACATTTACATTTATTTTAGAACTTTTATCCAAAGTGACTTACAATAAGTGCATTTCAACCATGTCAGTACAAAGCAAACATTTCAAGAATCATGCAAGTACATCAACTTCATCAAATATGCCTGCTATATATATAACTGCTTCATGTGCTACATTTAGAAACAACAAGAATATAATATAGTATGAGATTGTTTTTTCATTTCTCATAGATATTTGTATTGACAGAAACAACTTGAGTTGCCAGCAGAAGCAGGACAGAGGATGAGCTCACTGTGGGCAGAGGGAAAGGTCACGGAAACAACGCACAGTTTTGGTTTAAACTTAAAACCACTGAGAGAAAAATGATAGTGAAGAAATACATACCGTACAAAACTATGAATAAATATACTAGGAATGCTGATACTGCTAACATTAATATTATTAAAGGTTCCCTATGGAGTTTGAGACCTCGAGTAGCACTATGGAGCTGTTTTTTCAACGTGTGTGTACAAATCGGCTTTGCAAATGTTTTATGAGGACGAAAAGGCATTCAGCACGTTTGTTAGAGCTCAGGGATACATACGATGTGTTTTAGTGAGTAACACTGAATGCAACATAACTTTTGCTTGTATGCAAAAAAAGCCCTCCACAGGGCCCCTTTAATTCCCAGGGTTTGGTGCACAGTGGAAAAGGTCTTTCACTTTCTTAATTAACCAGAATTCAAGTTTCATCTTATCTATTGATGCTGCTGCTCTCACCACCGAAGTACAGCAAGGCACTTTTATATTGTCATTGCTTACATCTTGTTATTTTTATAGCTCTGAATGACACCTGATTGGAGAATAAAGCTAATCTGAATCTCTTGACTTAGTTATGTCATCTATTGTGTCTGACTAGTGCATTATGTTAATACAAGCATGAGTATAAAATTGAAGTAGTATTGCTGCTAATGCTTGTGAACTCTTATAATGTTGGACAGGCTGCTCCTTGTACTACTATGTAATGTAGATATGTTATAATATACCTTATAGAGTATATGAGCTTATGATTATTAATGTGATAATAAAAGATTAAAACACTAAAATACGACTCTTTTAATGATCTCTATCATCACAGGTAAAGTGTAGTTGACAAGACCTCAAGGTCCAACGAGTAGCAGTTTAGTAGCTGTCTGGAGATTTCGATCATATCACATGATTTCCATCAGAAGTGTGTCTGGTTGTCATGGAACTGTAGATCTTCAAATCTGAGCACTTTAAGGGCTTCTCCTCTCTGTTTGTCAGTTGTTAAAGTTCAAACTCTAACTGCTGATGAAGACCACGTGCTAAAAGGACTACTAAATGGACTTGAGGGGGTGAGTTCACTTTGTCTTCAATGTCAAGAAGAAAACTCAAGACAAAGTGTCGTTTGGATTAAACAATGCAGAAAACTTGGAGCATGACAGGCCATCAGCGGCCCCTCCCTTCAAGTACAAAAGACAGCCCGAAATACCGCCAATCATCTGAGACATCTATCTTTGTGCTCGTGTCTGTGCCCATCGTTCAGCCTGGTACTGTCAGCAATTCCGCACCCCCTCAGGATTCCCACAGCGCCATGTGGCAATGAGGGTCACATTGCATTCTGGGAGAAACTCTGAGCTAAGATCCCCTCTGGGCACGGCCCCAGCCCCACAACTCCCCCCAACAATCTCGCCCGGTCTCCTCCAAAAATTCCTTGGCCTCCAGGGCACCACACAGCCCAAAATAACAGGACACATCAGCACTTTCATCTGCATCCCAGAGCAAGCTCAGACACTGCAGTAGCAGCTGTTAGACCACTTACAGGCACAGATACAGTTCTGAAAAGTACTAAGGCACTATAGTTGGCACACCCCCTTTCCCCTCCAGTGATACGAGCACAGACAGAGCCAGACTTGGATAAGGGTGCCAGGCTAGGTGTGGCTGACAGAGTTGTCCTTTAGCTGTCACACATATTCTTCTGAATGAAAAAGACACTGTAATATGTATGTATGAAAACGTGCCTTCACTGTAATGAAATCAAGCTATCATCTGGTTAGTAGATTGTGAGTTAATTGGTGGCATTGGGTTTTTACAACATATTGCCACAAAACACACAGTTTAATTCATTTTGTATTAATTCATATATTTGTAAATCAGGACCTAATAGTAAAAAGCCACGATACAGACAGCAATGAGAATAAGTAGAGAGATAAACGGGTAGCAATTTCTTGCTGAGGTCATTTTAGACAGCTGGTGTTACAAAGTATCTGCTTTAAACAGGGCACAATACAGGCTGTTACAGAGTGACAGATTGTATCACAGCACAAAGGAAACACTGAGATATACACAAATCAGCCATAACTTTATGACCACTAACAGATTATCTAGTTACCATGGCATCTGATAGTGGGGGGGGAAATATTAGACAGCAAGTGAACATTTTGTCCTCCAAGTTCATGTGTTGAAGCAGGAAAAATGGGCAAGTGGAAGGATGTGAGCAACTTTGACATGGAACCAAACTGGGATGGCTAGACAACTGGGTCAGAGCATCTCCAACATTGCAGCTCTTGTGGGGTGTTCCTGGTCTGCAGTGGTCAGTACCTACCAAGAGTGGTCCAAGGAAGGAAACCCGCTGAACCGGCGACACGGTCATTGATGGGGAGCGAAGGCTGGCCATGTGGTCCGATCCAACAGAAGAGCTTCTGTAGCTCAAACTGCTGAAAAAGTTAATGCTGGTTCTGATAGAAACCAAATTGTCCATTGATCCCAGGGTTGGCGACTTGATCTTGGCTCCCCCTGTCCAAATGTCGAAGCGTCCTTGGGCAAGACACTGAACCCTAAGTTACTCCCGGTGGAGTCCACCATGGCAGCTATGTTGCCGTATGTGTGAATGGTGAATGAGACCAATCGGTGAAAGTGCTTTTAAGGTTGAACAGCGCTATATAAGTGAAGTCCATTTACCTTTACACATTTGTTGCAAATGGAGCCCATATTGTCATAATGTTATGACTGATTGGTGTATATTTTTTACTTTATCACTATTAAATGGGGGGGGGGGAGCATTACAGTGTGAACAGGCAGCTCCGATCAAGGTCACAGCTTGAGACAGATTGATTAGGTTGCTGTGGCACTTTGTGGCTCAACAGACTAAAGCGCATGACTTATGTTGCAAGTTGTGACTTTGCAACAGAGCCACCGCTCTGCCTGATGTATCTGAGGTCATTCTTTCACAATGCCTGATGGAGGAGTATACCCCTGCCAGTAATAACTCATAGCCAAGCTGTTTGCTGCAGGGTACAATCACCAACCTGATAACATGTGCAGTGAGGACACAGAGATTCACACCCTGCAAAGCCCAAGAGGACGTATTTTGATGATAAAAAGATGGGGGGGGGGGGTCCTGTGCACACTGTGTGCGTCAGACCCTCCTGGTGATGCTCCTTGCAGGACAGGAGAGCAGTACAATTTTATTGAGCATTTTAAATTTGAAAGAAAAGGGCGTAACTGTAAGGTTTTCTATGGATGTGTTGCTGTGTGCGCTCTCCTTGTTTCCCTGGCAACGGACATATTGACATGCTGCAGTGCTGCTGCTGGAAGTTGGCAGGCAGCCAGGAAGCCCCCCTGCCGGCACACAATATCACATTCTGTCTTTTGCCAGCACTATCACTCCAGCTTCATGCAATTCCCATCTCACTTTTTTGTTCTTCATCTTGGTGGATTTCTGAGAGCAGCTGAATGCCAATCTGAAGACTATTGACTTGGGTGGAATGTGTAGTGTGTGTGTGTGTGTGTGTGTGTGTGTGAAGGAAAGAAAGGGGAGGGAGAATGAGTAAGAGCCAGAAAAAAGCATGGACGAGGGAGGGGCGAAGACTGTGCCATGCAGCGCTCGCATGTTAAGATGAAAAGAGGGAGAGGCGAGCCTCGTGTTATGTTACAAGAACATAGTAGCGGCTGGGGGGTTGGGCTCCACATCAACAGATGGATAAACATGGAGAGGAATGCATGCCAAGCGGCAAATGTATCAGCGGCTTGCTGGGGCATGAAAATGTCAGAGGCGAGCCACGCGGTCACTGCTATTCATACAATCCACCATGTGCTGGATGTACACATAAGGCCTTGTGGATGAGGATGACGGGGGTTAAGGGTAAGAGTATTGCCAGGCAGAGGAGGAGGAGAGCAGGATAGATGAGCGGGTGACTCACCTCTTTATCAGCCGTAGATACAGACAGCCTGAGAGGAGCCTTCGTGGCCCTATGTATGTGTTCAGACAGGTTGGACAGGGAAACGTCAACACCAGGGAGGGTTGTGCATGAGTAACAACCTCGTGGACGGATAAGGGCTAGCATTATCTCATCTGCAGAGCAATACTCACGCACTGCTGGATAAGGCTGTACTTAGACGCGGGACAAGTGTTGACTGGTCATGTTAGAAACGTAGCAACGCATGCCAGCTAGTATGAGCCTTTTCAACTGACGGCTTTGTTTTTTGCTGCCGCTGTCTTCGCACAGGGGCATACATGACACGTGCAGCTTGGAAAGGAAATTCGACAAAAGCTCTATGCTGACTGAAAGCAGTCTAGTGGGTTCTTACTCTCCAATTAGTGACTGGCTGGTGAACACGTGACCCCATCAAAACACATCAGTTGGCATTTTGTTACACAGCCTTTTCCAAAGCCTTCAGGGTCTGTGTCAACTGCGTCCTTGTCCAGACAAAGCCTCCTAAACCTCGGGATTTCATTTCCACATTGTGCCCCGGTGTCCCCCACATTGTTGATTTTTCCACTATGTGCAAGCCCAGGGCATTTGTACCAGTCTGTTGGGCCCACGTCAAAAGAAAAGGTATCCGCTGTTGATGGCTAGGCCATTCTTGTTATTCATGTCATGCCTGGTGGTTTAGTAGGGCAGGGTGCAGAATTTTCCAGAAGCAGCTGTGTGCTAGTGAGGCTGACAGTGCGCCAGCCCAAAAGGCTTTCTATCTCTCGTCTTTCTCCCTACAAAACCCTCCCTTCCCCTCCATCGGCATGCTTGGCTTGGTGCCCGGACTTACTCAAACTCACACTCAACCAGAAATATCCTCCCCCCACCTACCCTCCCCTCCCCTGAACATATCCCTCTGGCTCAACAGAGAAGCTTCCATCACTCCGGATGACATTGGATCATTTTTCTCCCCCTGCACATTCCAGCCAAAGAGGAGGACAAGGGAGGGGAGCGGCTGCTGTTTCTGCTCTGTGATTATATCATTACAGAGCAGCAGACATGTATACAGTATATCAAGCACAACCCGTCATTAGCATACTTTATATGATGATGGCTAAATACAAGTGTGCTTTTGTTGGCTCCAACCAACTGGATCGCCATTGTGCCATCACCGCAGAATTAAATTCGGGAATGCTTTCTCCAAACTCAAGCTCAACCGTGAGCTATAAAACCCCTTCTCTTATTTACTGTACAATTATCCACCCCCCCACCCCCCGACACCTGTTGTGACATGCTCTGCCCGAGTTATCAGATACTCCAAAGGCTCTGCTAGTTGTCTAAATAAACCTGTCCGAGCGACACAGTTGTGTAATACCGCCGGCTCCAATAATAGCGCACACCTGTCAAACACAGGCCCTGCTTGTTCTCGCTGTTGACCTGACCCCCTCTCGCTCCTTAACTCCAACTCAAATGTTCCATGGCTGGGAGACAACATAAATACTTCTCTAGAAAATGATTTCCAACAAACGCAGACACAAAGAGGAGGATGAACAAGCGGTGGAGGTAAAAGCAAGAAAAAAGAACATTTTGACTGGCCAGGGAGAGTGAACAAAGGAGATAAAAGCTTTATTCTGCCTCTGCAGAGATTCTGCTGTGGCTGCCACTACAAAGCCTTGATTGACAACAACATTAGCACTCAGAGGAGAAATAGCTCCCACTCGCAGTTATGTAACATACAAAGAAACTACAGCAAAGGTTGTGGATGGGTTTTAGTGTGCATGTGCTTATATGTATGTGTGGGCACGCACACACGTCATATTCCCGGATGATAAAAAAACAAAAAACAAAAGTGACAGAACATCTAAGAGTTGTTCTTATCTTCTGACAACTGTATGCCTTCAAGGAGATGAAAGGTGACGTACAATACGCTGAGGATCTCTCGGGAATCCTGGATTTATGCAGCACATAAAAGTTGTCTGAGACATCTTTTGTGGCATTTTGTTGTTTGGCAAAGCGTCAGTGAAAGTTTAATTGTGTGGTTGTGGTCGAGGCAGCTGATCTCGTTGCATGCAGACACCGAGCGCCGTGTCCCAGCTTGAACTGCCGGTAATCGTCCGTGGCCGAGGCCCTACGGAGGAGCGAGCAGAGAACAGACAGGGGCAGGAGGAAATGATCATCCCATAATACATCACACCGCAGATCTGCTGACACACCGCGGAAACCTAGCCACTCATCAGTCCACCAGCCCGTCTCCTCATCAGGCCCCTCACAGATGCAGACCAGCAAAGCGAAGACAGTTTGCATTCAGATGGTCAGCTAAATTATTTTAATACATCATATCAGTGTAGCTGTTATAGTTCCTTTTTGTTTTATCTTTATCAGCCCATTATTTGAAATGATCTCCCTAACCTCCGTCCGTATAGTGATTTCACGATGTGCTTCCCTACGTGGGCTTTGTGTTGTTATTCAGCTTAAAAGGCAGAGCACAGATGGCCCTCACGAGCCATCACATCCATTTGAATCCAGGCTCTCCGCTGACTAAACAAGCACCTCTGGGGTGAAGAGCGACAGACAGTCACCTGCTACCCCCCCATTCCTTTACACACACCCACAACCACAGCTGGCAGCTCAGCCAGAATCCCGCTCACCGGCCATACTGAGAAAGACAGCGCTTTTTTTTTTAGCAACACCCCAGCTGACAGTCAATCACTGTGATTGCATCAGAGTTTTTTGCAAAGGTCTGGCTCACTGTCTTTCAGAATGCACACTGCATCTTGATGAACTGTAATTCATTTGCAAGTCTACAGCAGAGCAGCTGACTGAGGATCCTCCTAGAGCAAAACTTTGCTAGCTGCTCACATGTTTACTTTTAGCGTGGCTCATACTGATAAGTCTAACTTAAGCTCCACATGTCAGCGGTGGCAACAAGCATCTTACTACTGTGCCCCTCCCCAAGGCCCAAAATATACGTCTGGCACATAGAGTTCAGCCAGATAAAGAGGGAAGTCATGACTTTTGTTTAACACATTTAGATCTCTGTAGCTGTTCAAATCTGCTGAGGTATTTTTACATTACAAATTTCACAAACGGAGTAAATTTAGAGCCCCTAGTGGGCTATATTCTACAGCCATATTATTATGTACCGAACAGTCACGATTGCAGGAGATAACGCTCCCCTCTCTCGCCTCCTATTTTTCATTTGGCATAGTAGCAGCACGCCATCTTATCAGCTGATCCTGAGCCAGAAGCAAGAAGTAGTTGCTCAGCAGAAAAAGGAGGGATTGTGCTGGGCTCGGCTATAATATGAGAAAAAGCCCAAATGCTCTTGGATCAGTCCCATGCTTTGTCCTCATCTCTCACATCGCCTCGTTCCCTTGTTCATTTTTCATCCTCTCTCCTTTCATCTTTTTGTCCTGCACCCCCTCTCCTTCCTCTGCATTCTGCTCCCTCTCTCCCTCCACCCCCCACCCCCCACCCCCCCTCTCTCTGCTCCACTTATAAAACTTGGCAGCACTCCAAGATCTGAGAAAAACATTGGAGGCATAGCCTCGTTTTGATGTCTGGAAAGAGAGGGAGGCTGAGAGTGAGAGAGCGAGCGAGAGAGTCCTCATTTCCATTTCACAGGCTTGATTCACAGCAACACCACAGCAGAAAGAAGGAATAGAGGAATATTGACAGTGTGAGCGTAACCGCCAGTCAGAGAGAAAAAGGAAGGATGGAAGAAACAGGCAGACGTAGATCTTAGGTCGCATAAAAAAATTGAAAATTAGGTTCGCAAAGTAGGATGACGGTGTGTGGAAAGAAATGCAGAGGCAAACATAAAGGACAAAGTGAGAGGAAAAGGGAAGAAGAGTCACCAAAATATCTTAAAAGCCTAGCGAAACTGCATTTTGTTTGTGTGACCTCTAAAACACACCGTTTTTGTTTCTAGCTGATAATATACATAGAAAATAGCCAAACTACTATGCAAAGTACATTCAGACTCATTGAACTCCAGCACAGAAAAACACCAAACGACCCGTAGGCCTTTTGCGGTAATTGGGTCTCATACCAGTCTGAGAGAACACAAATTTGGCACTCAGCATTATAATCATCTTAACTTTCCAGGCCTTCACGGTAAACAGGCCGGACCAGTCAGACGTAAACCCCCCTCTATGCACCAAGCCAAGAATCAGAAGGGAAATTTTACACATCCTGCGGATTCAGCCGTGCTCCTCCTAATTGCTGGTTGGAGCTCCAGCTTCTCCCCCGGTGCTGAGACGAGAAACCGTCCTTACTAGTTTCACAGGAGCCGGAGCCCAACTCCAATGGGAAACCTTGATTGATGAAACAGAAAAAAGAGGCAGATCCGAGCGTGTCCTCGATACAACATTTGCTGTGACCTTGTTTTCCCTGACAGGTCTAAAATTAACCAAGCGGATCAAATATACTGGGAGTGGAGACATGTGGACCAGATTCCCCTTTTGGCGCGTCCCTGTCTCTGCTCGCTTTCAGGGGATTACAGCAGCACGAGCATGCCTTTTGATTTATTGTGCTAAACATAGAATCATTAGTGAAACAGCTGGCTACGTTGAGTGCTTCACTGTCTCCCACACAGGCCTTCCCTCCCTCCACCCACCCACTGGACCACATTCAACGTTTTAATGTAAAATAAATGCCTAAGGATTAGAATTCACAGTGCGCTTTGATGGCGATGTTGTCAGCATTCATGTTATGGTTACCTGCTATTTCTGACTAAATGAATGTCCGTAAATGTAATTATTTATAGACTAGTGTTCTTTTAATATTTTCAATATTAAGGCAGCGTATTTGAAGCAGAAACATCAAACACATGCTTATCTGAACGGGGAAGTGCTAGAGACCAACCCAGTTACGGCTTTACTATCACATCAACGCGTTTGTGTAACACTGCATACCAGCCTGTACAGTTTAGTTACAAATTAAAAGGAGAGGCAGGGAGGCAACAGTCTGCGTCACCTATCTGTTAACGCCTTTCACTTAGCCCGATTAACAAGACTGTGTCAATAAATCAATCAAACAGCCAATGGGGGATTTTATGACCATTGATTAGGCTATGTGTCGCAGTAACCTGATAAAGGATGTCTGGGTTGGAGCGATATTTTACAGCAGGCGCATCAAATACTTCTAATCCTGCAAACTAAATGACTGTAAACTAAGCTGTATGGTAGCTTTAGACAAAAGTTGCCATCATAAAGCAGTGGAAGGAGGACGAATCCAAATGAATCTTTCCCCGAGGTGATATCAGTTTCCCCTGGACTCTGCCTCAGATGACACATCTTACTAGGTTTCCCGTAGAAAAGGTTCCAGGAAAAGCACACATCAAAATCAAACAATGTTTGTCTCATAAGCAGGAGCTTAAACATTAAAAATCCCTGAAGGTTCTTATAAGTAAACAAAATGACAGCCTGTGAGTCATTAACCACAAATGGCTCCTGCATGATTATCCTGAAAACAGAGATGTTTCACTGGAGTAGCAGTATAAACAGAAAGAAAATCAATATATGATGATAAATATGAAAGCTGAACTTTGTGCCATCAACTCTGTGTGACCTTTGTCTTCACATGCAGGTTGTTTACCGAAATCTCTCCCTAATGTCCCCTCGTGCATATGACTCGACGTGCTGCAGTGGAGCATCTGCTGTGCACCGATTTCACTGGTAACTATGCAACACCAGAGCATTGTGTTATGACAGAGCCACTTCCAGGGACACATTATCACTGCGTTGGGTACGGTGCAGGCTATTTTAGTCAGCACTGAACAAACAGGTATTGGCTCTGCTGCGATAAACCCTTACAGGGAGACAGAGAGAGACAGAGAGAGAGAGAAATGTTCTTTTGTGTCATTGCATCATACTTCACGCCAGGCTGGCTTTTGTCGCTGATATTCTCAGATGTGGCAATTTCAAATTGGCTCCAAAGTACACTGTCGTAAGGAACAAGTAGGTCAAAGTACCGACTAACACAAAAAAAAAAAGAAAAAGACCTCTGGGAACAGCTTCTAGATGGCATGGGTGTGTTGTTGGTGAGCACAGCAAAGTGGTACCCTTTATCAAACTGGGCTACGTTTAAAGTCCAACTGATAAGATAACTTTCCAAAGAACGGAAAAGGACTATAAACAAACAGCTGTGTTCAAAATGCTTACCCATGAGAAACAGGTTTCTGTCGGTCAAAAGCTACTCGGCCTCAGATTGGCCCCTGAGAGTTCATTTTGTCCTTTAAGCGCTCTCAATTAGGGGACAATAATTATCCATGCCCTTCTTAGTTGGCTAAACAGTGGGGTGCAAAGGCTATGTTTTCATTCAACATTATGAATCAATCAGCTAATCAGGACACCATGACATCAGGACACCAGGACATCATTAAAGAGTGGGTAATCCCTCTAGGTGGCCACCAAAATACATTTAAAACACATCTGCCAGTGCAGTGAGGTCAATACCCAGGTGATGAACATATTTGAGGGCACCAACTCAACTAAAGCAGAATAAAGCAGCAACGCCACTTGCAAAAGGAATTACGTAAACCCAGCCTGCTTTTGGATGCGTGCTCTTGAGTTTTGGGGACTTGCACTGACAGCTCGATGAAACATGAGCAGGAAGCAGATTATGCCTCAAATAATTACGCAACTGCCTAGTACGCCAAGTCCACCACTCCACTAGGTATCAACCTCCACGTCAGTGTTCGCTTGGTGCAGCGTCAACTTCCTTTGTCCGAGGGAGTAAAACAGTCTCAAGATTGCGTCTCTCCTGCAGACACAGTGACTGCAGTTAGTCACTGAACGACCCCATAAGCCGCTCATTGCTTTTGGAGATGAGTCTGGCTGCCTACTTGCCATTACGGAGACGGAATTGCTGTTTTTATGTCCGCGCTGCCATGAATCTGCAACAATTAAATTTGCATCTGAAGAGATGAGAGCACACGTTGCACACGGAGGCAGAAAGCTGTCCGTTGGCATGTGGAAGAATGCAGTAGTATCAGTGATGCAATGTACCACACAAGATGCTAAAGTTTAAAGTAAAGGGGTGTTGCTGCAGTGCTAATGTACCCAATTCATGCTCGGGGGTTTATTCATTCAGTTTGTGATTTGTCAACTGCTTAGTGAATCAAAAGCATGGATATTTGAAAACAACAGGTTTGTCTAAAATAGAAAAGAAAAAAAAACATTGTAATGTCAGACACAATGTGCGTTCAAGCTTGGAAATATGTTGCGCCGGTATAAAAGCTAATAAAAAAGCTAATTCAGAGTAGCTAATTTCAGCAAAAGTTCTAATTTGTGGTTACACTATGGTATCATGTTGACAATCATGCACTCTCTCACATTACTGACTCAACAGATTCCAGCTGACTGAACATGACTTGGCACCTATGTCTGTACGCTGCGATCAGTCACAGTGATCCACAAACTGGAGCAGATTTGGGACAATGTGCCTGGG
>JAVQJF010062848.1:0-21945 GCA_036023855.1 Gadopsis marmoratus | reverse complement strand
GGAGTAAAGTAAATGTTTAGCGAAGCACCTTCTGTCCCGGCGAATTAAACTATTCCCCACTGCCCTCTGATCACATTCATCAGCCGCCGCAGCCACTTAATAGGCTGGGAATGGGCACTGCGGGCACCTCACGCACACGCGCACACTCTCGCACACACACGGGGGAAAAAAAACTGCCTTTTACAAGCACGACCACCCAGTCGCTTTGCTTTAAAAGATGGTTTAGTTAGCCAAATTATTATTATTATCAGCCTATTATCATGGAGAAGCCACATAGAGATGTACCCTATGAATAGGCCTAAATGCAATTCTTTAAATTAACATTTGATTGTTACAAGAATTATCAAGTCATCATGAAGAACATGTCAACCATGGACCGTGGTCCAATTAACATCAGTCAAGTCTCAAATAACACTAAAACCCTGCATAATTTAAGAGCATAGAGCGATTTAAACGGTTTAAAAAATATATACCGAATTACTGAGCCTGTCAAATATGTGTAACAACAAATGCTGATTCGTCGTTATTCATTTGTTGACAGTTACAGCATACATATAGACATTATGAATAAGTCAAATTGAATGAAACAATAACGAATTTAACAAAATGATAACCTGAAAGTCGAACATTTTAAGAAGTATGAGTCCAAGAACTTAGCCAGTTCCCTGGACACTGTACCTGTCATACAGCAGAAAGATTTATATCTTTTCCCTGTGGTCTCTCTGTAATAGTTATAATAACTGTTTGGGCCTCGGAGATATTCCCTCTTGGCAGCCTCCTCTTACTAATACATATCTAATCGTGTCCTCAAGCGTTTCATCTATGAAAATCTCGGTGGAGGAGAACTATAAAATAGAGTTTGGGAAATTGCTGCCATGTGAAAAGACTAACATGGATCTTCTCCTTCAAGAAAATAATCTGCTTGCAATTATGTCTGCCTATATGTTAATTATAAATAACACAAAATCACCCAAAGTAAATTGCAAGATTTGCTGTTAAATAAACTTAAAAAAAAAAAAACATGTCATTAAAATTGAACAGCTCTTACTGAGAACAGCATTTCCGTAATTATAAAATAATCCTGCTATCCGGTTGCAGGTTTTGCCACCGAGACCCGGAACAAATCTGCTTATTTCATTTTCCAACATTTCATCGACGCCTTGATCTGTGAAAGCAACGTTTTCAATGAGGATTTGGCTTCTCCGGGATCACAGGACCGACGTGAATGAATTCATGAATAAGGCATCCGTCACGGTTCATTATGGGAGCGAGTGATAATTACCCCAATTAAAAGTCTTTTGTATAATTAATGGTTTGAACAGAGCGATAATTGGATGTTAATGGATAACACTTTTGCCTGAGTGCGCACATTAAAATCTATTGGCCCTGGAGCGCGAGGGTCTGCTGACATTTAGATATTTTCCTAGCAAACAGCTCGCGTGCGTTGCAGCATACAGACAGATGCTTTGGCTGCTCTCATCGGCGCACGTCCACAGTCGCAGCGTGTCCACCGCAAACTGAAACGCTGAACTTCCTCCTCTGTTCCGTCCTGCAGGTAGCGACCTGTCACCATGCAGCACTACGGGGTGAACGGCTACTCTCTGCACGCCATGAACTCCCTCAGCGCCATGTACAACCTGCACCAGCAGGCCGCGCAACAGGCGCAGCACGCGCCAGACTACCGGCCGTCCGTGCACGCGCTCACACTGGCAGAGAGACTAGCTGGTAATTGAACGCACGCTCACGCTCTCACTCACACGCTCTTTGGATGACTTTTCTGTTCGCAGTTCAGTATAAATTACACGTGCATAATAATAATAAATAATAATAATAATAATAATAATAACCACAGTCAGCCGCAGCCATGATTGCAGTTTAGGAAACAGACAATGAATGAATGAATATTTGGAAACGCTGTGCAGCGGAGAGTCATGCAAATAAAGGAAGGTGTCATAATCCCAGTAAAATAAACTTGCCGTGTGTTTTTTCCTTTCCAACGGCTGCGCATTTCAAGACATCATCCTGGAGGCTCGCTACGGCTCTCAGCACCGCAAACAGCGCCGGAGCCGCACGGCCTTCACCGCACAGCAGCTGGAAGCGCTGGAGAAGACTTTCCAGAAGACCCACTATCCAGATGTGGTGATGAGGGAGCGGCTGGCCATGTGCACCAACCTGCCGGAAGCCCGTGTGCAGGTACGCCAGCAGAACACTGTACAGACAAAAAAATACATGGATGTGTGCGTTTGTAGCATGTGAGTTTAGAGGGACTTTTAATGCTTAATTGTGGTTTAATTAGGTGTGTCTTTGTATTATTTTAGTAATTTTAATGTATGTTTTGTACCTTATGGGGAATTCCAAAGTTGTATAGAGTTGCTTCTTGTGGAGGACACTTTCTTTGTGATGACATGGATTAAAATAATGAGAAAAAGAAAAAAAAATCTCACAGATTTACAGTTTGATCTGAAAAAAGTGACCGTGCATTACTATTATTACAAAAACATATTTTTAGGGAGTACCTCTTATTCCTTGCTCCAACTCTGTGAGGTTTATGCCTGCAAAGAAAATGTAGGTTAACCATCCGAATACAATAAATGGTCAAATGTAGCCTCAATTAAAACAATACCAACATTGTTAATTTACAACTTAATGTTACAGCCATGTGAGCATGCTTGTTATTGCTGGCACTTTGAACTTTGTGGGCTTTTCATATAATTTGATGCTCACTGAAATCAATCATTTAGAGCATATTGAAGTCCCTACTACAGTTTTCATCCACTGCTCTTTTCTGCTTGTTCTACCTCTAACTTGCCCTCTTCTCCCCTCTGCCATCAGGTTTGGTTCAAAAACCGCAGAGCCAAGTTCCGTAAGAAGCAGCGCAGCCTCCAGAAGGAACAGCTTCAGAAGCAGAAGGAGGCGTCAGGAGAAGGAGGAAGCGAAAAGGAGGACACATCTCCCTCCACAACCATCCTCCCTGACACCCAGCTCCCTCCTTCATCTTCCTCCTCTCTGGAAACAGAGGTTCCTGTGGTCCGTCCTGTACCGCTGGACATGGAGCTGAACGTCACGTCAGCAGAACACTCTGGCAGTGAGTCGGCAACGGAGGACAATGCCACAGATAAGGAGGACGAGAGTAAATCTCAGAGAGAGGAGATGAAGTGCGAGAGACCAGTGACACCTGGGGATGTCTCTCCAGGTTGCAAAAGACTCAGCCCTAAACCAGGTGAGAACATAGGATACTTGATTTTTACTCTGACAAGGTGCTGAATTCTTTTCTTTATTCTTAACAAACCTGTTTAATAAACCCTTCGTCTGCAACACTGTATTCATCAGCTGATAATTAAATATAACCCCTCTTGTCTCTGTCCAGACTCTCCCCTGGTCTCTCCGTCTGTGACCCCCTCCTCCTCCAGCAGTGGCCTGGCCAGCAGTGGTCCTCTCTCTCAGAGCCACTCTTACTCTTCCTCCCCTCTCAGCCTGTTTCGTCTGCAGGAGCAGTTCCGCCAGCACATGGCTGCAACCAACAACCTGGTGCACTACCCTGCTTTTGACCTCGCTGCCCCATCTTCACTCCCCTACCTGGGAATGAATGTTAACATGCCCCCTGCACCGCTGGGCTCTCTGCCCTGCCAGTCTTACTACCAGTCCCTGTCCCATCATGCCCAGCAGGTGTGGAACAGCCCACTGCTGCAGGCGTCGGCTGCAGGCGGCCTCACCAGCCACAACAACAAGACCACCAGCATCGAGAACCTGCGTCTGAGGGCCAAACAGCACGCTGCTTCGCTGGGACTGGACACAATGTCTAACTGAGAATCACATTGTATGGAGGACAATGTAATCTAGGCCAGAGGCTCGGCCTACACATTACTCCATCTTAGTGCGTGTCTGTGTGACTGTGATAGTTCTTTAGGAGCCGTATACTGACCCCTTCTCAAGTAGATGGGCACAGGACATGCAGAGATGTCCAAAAATATAACATGCCAACATGCACTGGACCTACAGAACTCCATTAAACAGCTTTTTAAGACAGACCACGCTTCCACAGCTTGTTTAAAACCTGTAAGCTTCTGTTGCAGCACAAGGTCCAAATGTATAACCTCGGGAAAAGAAAACCCATAGGACATTGATCATTGCTCGAATAATGCGACGGATCAAGTGAATGTCCTGACCCAGAGGACAGTGAACGTATTCCTGACTCATACGATGATGTAATGCGGGACCTTCTTAACATCTGAAATAATTAAAAAAGACTCACTGAAAATTATGTACACAGCTGATGATGATGCATCCAGTTTAAAAGACAATGCAAATAATGTTTACAAGGATAATGTGAATAAATGAGGCACTTTTTGAAGGAATTCGCTCGTTGGCCAGGAGGAAAAAGGTATCACCGAGACCATTCCTGTCATCGACATTTCAATTAAGCTTTGCGGTTATGTACATAGCATGTACTACATAACAGCACATAAATAAAAATAAACTTCAAGCCATGTTGTCCTCAACAGTATAATTAAAAGTGACTAATTTACCAGTGTAATGGCCAGCTTTGATAATGAGAAAATGATTTCAGTGACTAAATTCTCAAAGCTTTTAATTACATTTTGCCCTGGGCTGAGGGAGCTGGGGCAAATGCAATTATGAACATGCATACAATTTAAGGCTGCCTTTGTAAATTCAAAAGGCATGAGCACTAAAGCGGTCAATTAAATTAGAAACATGATTTACGTCACTTTACCACGAGTTGATCAATTTCCTTTGAATTCAAAATGATATAGTAAACTAATTTTGGACTTTGGGAAAAAATATTATTTTTTCTCACCTTAATATTCTCTTGAGGAAACATGCAGCTTTTCATTGAAAGTCAGACTGACTTAGCACTTGAAGGGAATCACACTCGTCTGATGTTTTCTGTTAATGTGTTCTGGAAGCTAATGTCTTCATAAGAAAAAAATGCACATTATTTTAGTATGTAAATTACAAAAAAAGTCTATCTATTAATGTTTGCTGGTAAGGAAATTGTAAAGTTCCTATTATGTTGTATAATTGATAATGGACTGTCTCAGATAAAATTCCTTTAGCTGTCAGATTGTAAGATTGTATTTGCTGAGCTCACCGGCAGCCCCGTCTACCCCTCCTCTCTTGGTTGTCTGTGTAACGGTCCTGGGTTAATATTTTAAATGTGTTTGGATGCTCTGGAACTGGCAAGAAAGAGGAAATTCAACAAATTTGGATTGCTGGAAAAGCCTGAAGTCAAACAAAGTGAAAAGATTTCAGTGAATAATTGACCTGCATCCTCTGTGTACTGCTGTCTTGACTCTTTTTCAGTTCTGTTGTTACTGTTAATCTAATGCTCCCCCCCCACTGTCTCTGTCAAACTACTTGGTCCAGTGGTAGATAGATTTATAATGGTGGAAGAGAGAGTGAGCGGACTATCAGCAGTGTTGTTTCCTTTACTCCTTCCTCACATTGTAGACTTGAACTAGTGTTGTTGTAAAATAATTGCAAATAAAAACATTGCTTGGAGATCTTTACAATGAAAACTTCTCTATCTGTCTATCTAGCTGAATATTTACTCAGTATGAGAGTGGCAATGACCAAACTAACAAGGGTGGTGTGCTGGAGTTAAAATGTGCAATATAAATGTCATTAAACAAAAAGACATAAGACAATACAAGTTGATGTAAGCTTTAGGATCTTATGTTTGAATGGTGTTGATCTTCCTTTCAGTGAGTAAGCAAACCATAAAACCTATTGACTGGTTTAAATTCCTACTTTGGCAAATGTAAAATATGAGTAAAACAAGTTATATACGTAAGGCAATATCAGTTCAGCTCTTCGTCTCTTTTAAAAATAAGAGTATGGGAGAAGAGCTGATGGTGAGAGGAAAAAGAAATGGCAAGGTGAAGAAAAGCATAAGGACGATGAAGGGATGGGAAGAAGGTCAAACTAAGAGAACTTTATAATAATACAAATAAAGGGTATGAGAATTTGCAGGGAGACAAAGAGAACGGGAGCAAAAGAGACAGAAAAAGAACAACGTAATCTGAAAAATAAAAAAGCCGCATGGAGACATAAGCCATCCCCAATGAATAAGCAGGCCATTATCCTGAAGAATGACGGCCCGGGGTGGTGATTATGCTGCTATTATATCTTTAACAGCATGGTTTGTCAAAACGCACAGACCCCCACCCAACCCTGCCACACACACACACACACACACAGTTGGGCATCTCTGCCACCTCCTCCAAAATGTGCCCTTGCTCTTCCCCCAGTACATTTTACATGTACTGTAAGTGCATCGCCCCGGCTGTGTGACATCGCTCTGCTGTTAATTGAATCGATCTTTAACATATATTTCTCCCTCAGTTTGTGTAAATAAAAAATGCACCTTGGCCACTTCATTTAGCATTATGAATGACCACCATCCCAAAATCGGATAGAGGAGGATAATGATCTCACCAGATTAGCAGCGTTAATGTGTGCGTAACACCTCACCCTAACCTTGCTGTGTTTTATTACACCACGTGTGTGTGTGTGTGTGTGTGTGTGTGTCCTCGGCCAAGGGCATCCTGACTGTGTGACTGATAAGATTGTGGTGTGGATATGCAGCAGAAGTGAATGTCCTTGTTATCCAGGGGAGGGATCCATCCAGGTACATGGCAAGATTTCCTCCCATGGGGCTCCGGGCCAGAAAACATAATACAATACTCTTGTTCCAAATGTTCTCTCTTTTCTTAACACCCATCCCCCAAATACACACCCACCCACACACACACACCCTGGGGGTTGAACAGGGATTGCTAGATTGTACTGCTGCAGGGTCAAGTGTGTTGAGCCCTTGATGCTGGATCAGGTGCTTCCATCGCTAACACTCAGGGCTGTATATTTACCAGTATACCACCATAACCACCTATATACCGCCCAATAATTTGGGGCAGTGATGAAGATATGAATGCAATACCTTAAAACGCAGGTCAGACAGTTCAAATTTAAGATTTTAGTTGTCCTAACTTCTCAAAATAAAAAGTATATCATGTAAATAGAGCATATATTTGTACTAAACAATGTATATCCCACACAGGCCCATTAGCTTGCTGTAACTCTTACTTATACACACACACACAGCCCCCCCCCGCAGAGCAAGTCCCCCACACAAAAATCACAGTGTACCATTCAATCAGCGCTTTTTTGTTCTCCCCCCCTCTCCATGGTTCTCTTAAAGGTTTTAACCATGGCGAGAATGAAAGGTGCCAGCGTTAGAAACCTCGGGCCATTGAGGAGGTGACAGGGTCTGCCAGAATATGATCCTAATCCTGTTTCCAGCATTCTTTTAGCCCACTGGCATTGCCATTTCACTGCATATTCTCTGAGCTGTCAGGCCCAGGGAAATCCCTCTAATAGTGCATTGCCCAGATACACATCAAAGCCCTCCTGGAAACCACCAGCAGGAACTTAAGGGAGAGGGAAGCACAAGTACAATCAGGCTCACAGCTGCAAATACACTACACATGCAAGAGAGAGAGAAAAAAAAAAACTTGCTTGAAAACACACAATGCTCAAAGAAACTCAACAAAAATTTAAAATGGCAACAATCCACCCCCCCTTCACTTTTACTGAAGACCATTTAAACAGACTTGATGTTTAATAATTAATAGAGCAAAGATAGATGTTATAGAGAAAAGACAAAGAAAGGAGAAATATCAAGAGGCAGTCAACAGGTGGCTAAACTGTTCATCCTGGGCCACCCTCCTTCAGTTCCACTTTATCTTTCATTTTCTTCTCGTCTTTTTTTTTCTTAAACACCGACTGCCACCTCAACCCTCCCTGGGTAATCTTTTTAGAGAGAAGAAAACCCCCATTCTCTCTCTTCTTAATCTGGCTCCAGCCTAAACCTGCGGTTGCATTTCCAATGTGGGCCTCGCCGAACCACTCTGGACTGCCAGTTCGTAGAGTGCCGAGTCTATCGGATAATGCTTAGATCACATATTGAGTACATGGCTGGTATAAAACAGGTGATTGAAGTAACTTAAAAGGACAGTATGTGGTTCTGAAAGGAAACACTTTGAGCGATTAGCTGCAACACATGCAAACACCTCACGCGACATCAACTGTTAGATAAAAGCAACAAAATGGGATGTACTATATATTCTCAGGCTGGTACTGCCATTCTTATGAAATAAAAAACCTACATCATGGCATATTATATCCCCATATCAATATCTACTGTGATACTACAAATTTACTGGGGGGAAAAAATCAATTGAAAAACTGTTTATGGAAAAATAAATTAACCTGACAGGAATGAGTAATCCAGCAAATTAAGTCATTCAAATCCTGTAAAAATACAGTATTGACAAAAAGAGTGCCTGCTGATTGATTTGCAACTTTGCCCACAACAAACAGAGATGGTAAGGTAATTGTTACCTCGAGATTAATGCTACAGAAAAATCCCTGACAGTTGACAAATTATATATTATCAGAAAGCCCAACCCAACCACATTATGGTATATATGAAAAGAGTAGCGTGTGAGATCCAGTAAGTCTGTTGTGGTAGTAGATCTATTGTTGCAGTGCAATGTCCCGGAAATTCGTCCATTAATTATCAATTTCACACAAAAAGAAAAAAAGACTAAGAAAGAAGAGAATGAAGGGAAAGGGAAGACATCAACCTATGCTATCACCTGCTCCTAGTCACTCTACACCTCCTCTGGAAAAGGTAAACAGAAATTAGCCTCAGAAATAATTGGCCAAGATACAAACAGCTGTACCATGTAACATTTTCTATCCGCCCTGTGGCTGAGAGCAGCAGAGGGCGCATCCTGCTGGGCTCAGTTTACACAGTGCGTCTGCGACAACGACTCCCACTGCTGAAATCCTCCCTCCCACCGGCAACTGGGACACCTTTGGTCTGGAAGTCGCTCTGTGTGTGTCTTCACTAAACATAGACACCTTAATGTTCACCTGCACATGGTCAGCACTCGAGACACAAAACTGAATGCTTAATTACCTTACACCTGTAAGACATGTTTCTCTTTCAGTTTCAGTCACCGTTCCCTTCTGCTGTAGGTGCTCAGTTTTAATATATGGAGTTCATTACTAATGGGTACAAGATCATTCATTCAGTAGCTTGTGTGGTAAGAGGTGACAGCATAAGACTATTAAGGTGTTTTGCATGTTTATTACCAAAAATGCAACATTTAAATTGTATTTGAAAACACAACAGAGGCATGGCTGTGTAGTTAAATCCATAATATCCATCTTCCTAATACACAGCATATGTCTCCCTAACACAGGCTTACACACAGGGACACAAACGCACAGCGGTTCATTGGCTAATTCAATAATAAAGCGGTCAGCCAGTCGACTCTATAGACAGGCAGAATAGAGTAACTCATCTCTAACAGTCTGCCGTCTCCTGAGTGTTAAAACATGTAAATTTATGTAAGAGCCCATAGGAAACACATATTTACAATACGTTTAGGTAATCACAAGATGTGCGAAGAGGCATTCAAGGCCCTGGAGACGAAAGCAGTCAATATAAAAATAGTTTTTATGTGTCATTAATTCCCTCTGCATTCCCAGATACATCCCCCTTTTACCGCAGTAATACAGTAATCACTCACAATCGCACAGAAAATTATCTGCACTCATCTGTGGAATAAAAAAGCAGAAGGGCAAAACAGTGCGAGACGTCCCATTTTAGCTCTCTGCTGCCTCTTTAATGTTCATCTGGGAGCCGCATGGCTGCCGTCCATCCCTGCGCGGGGATGGGAGTCAGCTCCTGCACTTGGAGCAGCTTAATGACAGTGGGATGTGGATGGTGGACTCGTTAGCCATACACACATACATAGACACACACACATACCTTTTTCACGCTACATTGCCTGGCCAGGACAACATAAAGGGTCATCGGCGGTGTGATGGAAAAGGAGGCACCTCTCTGCTCACATTAGCTTGTGATAAGGGGGAACATTTCACCGCTGAGTGATGCCAATGCAGAACAGAGTCAATCCTGCTATAATAATGAAAGTTGCAGATTCAGATGTGAGAAGCCAAATGGTCAAATAAATAAGTCATTACCTGCCTGTTCATTACGCCCTCCTCCTACATATCACGTTATTAGGCAAAGCCATCAAACCTGATGAATAACCATAGAACAAGCCAACCCCATTTTCACTGGAGAGTTAATGAGAGCAGGTGATTCTGATGAAAACATGTGTTTCAGTAATATTCATCTGACACAGAGCAGGGGGACATACAGTATAACCTTTAGAGACATATTCTTAGTGTCCTCTAGTGGGCACAGACTGTACAGGATACTTCTAAACTTTATCTACCATCGCCACCTACAGGGCAAAGATAACAGTACAACAGAAAGACCTATTGCACAGCTGGTTTAGTCATAAGCACATTCTGACACATACCGTGTACAAATAATGTTAAATCAGAGTTTTAGCTCACTTTAAAAAGAATCCCCTAAATTGAATTTGGCTTGAATTTCCTGTTGGTGCACCAGAGTCCAAAAGTCTCCATAAAAATTTTTTTTTAAAAAAGATCTGTAGTTCAATGCTGTCCAGTTATGATGTTATGGTTCACGTCTTCAAATTGATTCTTTGTGTTTGTCACATTTTACCAACTGTAGTCCTGTGTTTCAACAGCCCACCACCATGATGAAAGTTCCCCTTCAACAGCTACAGTTTATACATACAGATGAGTCTGAAGCTGAAGAGTCAAGAAGATCACCTCATGAGTCCGTAAAGCAGGGACACAGATGCTCAAATGTCCACAGTCTATGTAAGCCTCCTTAGCTTACACATGTAGATGGGGCCAAAGTTAGCGGCCAAGTGTGGGATGACCATCTCACCCAGGTGGAGGTCGGGAGCAAAGTGAAAGGTTTTCCTAAACATGTGTGTGAGGGATCGTAGCTCAATGACCTGAATGTAGATATGGGCAGGACAAGGGGAAAAAAAGGAAAAAAAAAAGGTCAAATTATCTTCTGTAATTTGGTTCCCATGTTTACAATCAGGAAGATTTCAGAGGTTAGTTATCTTCCACTCTTCTTGGGTTTATCACTGAAAGTCTAATCTACAGTTTACAGTGTGCGTCTGACTGACCTGAAGGTGGATGCCGTGGTTCTCTCGAGCCAAGCAGATGGCCTGCTCCACCACGCTCAGGTTCTGGATTTGAGAAAGTGTGCAGGTGGAGTAAAGGATCTCCCCACCCGGACAAGCTGCTATGATTCCTGCCCTGCAGGATAGCGAGGGGGTTTATTCCCTTTGTATAAAATAATCATGTTCACTTGTAGCTTTAAAGTGGGCTGGCTGCATTACTGCATATTGGTGTGACAAAATGTAACCACATAACTGTAATAATACCGTTCACACTGTATTTATATCTTCACCAAAACTTACAGCAGTAACTCCAGCTGTAGCTGTGGCAGCTGCCGTCTCTCACCAATCCTGTTCTTACTGAATATATTATTGTCGTCCTCCATGAGTGAATGTCTGTCTGTGGTACAGGGGACGTCAACAAGGACCTGAACACAGAAAGGAAAGGAGGAGGTGGACAAAGTGGAGGTATTTGGATAAAAATGTAATTAGTTCAGGCACCTGCAATTTCTCCAAAAAGGATAAACATGATTACGTGACACTTACTCTGTCAAAAGTGTTCTTTTCCATTTCCCCCCACTTGGTGCCATCATAGGAGGTGATGCGAAGTTTCTCGTCTGTCAAAAACTGCTTAGGAACGTAGCTGTGGAGGACCTTCCTTAGTCGCGATGTCCGTGACACTGAGGCGTCATTTACACACAAAAAACCTGTGGCATGAAAACAGATGATGGAGGGTTAACTACAACTGACAGACAGAACAACAGCACTAATCATCACGGACAGGGAAGGCATAAAGGTTTTGCATTGACTGAGGAAAACAGAAAGATGAGATCAGTCCTCTTACCTACAGACAGGGTCTGAAGTAAAGCCAGGGTCTTGCCTCCCGGAGCAGCACAGAGGTCCAGCACATTGTGACCTTCTTGAACATTCAGTGCGAGACAAGGCAGCACAGACGCTGCGTCCATCAGGTAGTAACCCAACAACCCGCACATGTCTGGTCTTTAAAGGACAAAGGAAGTCAGAGAAAACTGAGAATCAGACTGCACTTTGAGTAAAAACTTAGTTCATTTGGAAGATAACATGGCCCTCTTAAATGTTCAGCCACTTTAAAACTAACTTTATAAACACATAGATATATTTTTAATAGGTTACAATCTACCAGACAGGGCTAATGTCAACAATGTTTTGTCAAACATTTTGACCAGCAGATGCAGTTTGTTCTCTTATCAAAAATAGTTTGGATTTGGAATTTTTGTCTAATAAGAAAACAAATAAGCTCACCTCGCAGGCTTGAATCTTGTGATGTCCCCTCTTGGAAACACTAAGCACTTGATTTGAGGACTAAGCTGTAGAGGAGACAGTTGCTGACCATCACTGTCAGATTTCTTCCTAGAAACACAGCTGGATTCCTCCTCAGCTGCACCCTCAGATTCTTGCTCCAGGCATGGCTGAGCTGCAGAAATGATGAAAAAAGCACAGCTGATCGTATGAGGAGAGAGATTGTTTAATTTTGAGGCTTTCAGAGATGACGGACATTGAGCTTTTGCAGTTTTTTGCCATTTATCTTAAATACAATTATCAACCATTGGTTTTAAAGTATACAGTATTTGAGGAAAGAATTATAAGTTACATGAAATTAAAACATTGTTTGAATCTTAATTCTAGAAACCAGCATTATTAATTAGTATTAATTTCAAATTGTACAGTAATCTTTCAGGTGAGTGCCTGTGTGGAGATGACACTGTAATACCAAACTAAGAGATGCCCCTCACTAACACAGTTAATAAATGTTATGTATTGTAATGTTGCCCTGCGCTATACAAATGGTCACAACTGACACTTCAATCTACCTACTACATAGTTATCATAAAAACTCAGATGAACCCTAGTATTATCTGAACCTATGAACTACTTACTACAATACTAATTTCATCATTCAAATGTATTCACAATAAATACATCTTTTGCTGTTCTGAGAAAAGAAAACTCTAAATTTCAGTATCAAAAAACTTGAAAGCACAGAGCTTTCTCTACCAGTAAACTGACAACGCCAGCGGGTTTGCTGTAAACACATGAGATGCACACATACCCTCTGTATCTGTGTCACTGATGAAGTCTCTGCATCCCTGGGTTTTGAGGTCTGCCAGAATAGCATCATGGGAGAAATTGTTGAGCAAGGCTCCGTATTTCCTCTCTGACAGCAAGGCGGCTCGGACTGACGGCCACAGCTGTCCCAGCTGGACGCTGTAGGTGGCATCAAAGTGCTGCAGGGCTAGTCTGGTGGGAGGGTGCTTGGCATGTGTGGCAGCCTGTCAGAGAGTAAGGAGGCCAAAGCACTTATTTTAAATTTTTACTTGTGCAAGTTTAATCGGTCAAGTTAAAGACCTACAATTAGGGACAGATTACTGCACAATTTTATATTCTTCAGTGAAAATCTAACAAAATTTTGTTACACCACGTTAGAGAATAACATCAAAAAGTTCATTTATGGTTATGAATGTATTGTGTCATTGATAACATTATAGCCACAGAAGTCACATTTGTCATTTACTTTAACAGAGCTGTTTTCAATTCAGGGGCCAATAGTTTACATCCCAGCTCTCATTCATTATATTCGCCGCGGTATACATAGATATTAATACAATTAAATACTCTTTTGGAACATCTAACACTCTATGTTGCTGTATGTTCTTGACAGCTCCAAACATAAATATCTTTTAAACCTCTGAGTCAGTCCATTATCTGCAGGTAACGTTCGTTATCAACTGCTTTATCTATTACTGCATTAATAACATACCCATTTTTCTTTCACTCGGTTTCGTCTTGGCGTTAAACACCTTAAATCCTTCACTTTTCTTAGCAGAAGTCTGGCGTCCATGAGCAGTGCCATCATGCCGTCCGCCTGTTTTTTTGGTCCGTCTTCGCTCCAACAGCCAAAACAAACGTTCCGCTGTACCAATCGACTGGGCGGACCTTACACGGAATCTCAGCAGATGATTGGACCAGAGCAACCTCAACTGTTGCTTCGAACCAGTAGAAAACTTTATCCGGAGATCAATCTAATCGTTTCCTGCGCGTGACCTACCTTACGCCCTAACGAGCTAACGAGCTAGGACCTCTGTCCTCTGCTGGAATTTGTAGTGAATTTCAGAGCCGTAAACATGGTTTTAGAGAGGAAAATGCTCACGTACGGCGATCCCGACGACGAGGTACTGGGAAAAAATAAAATTCCATAACGTGACACTGTAGCCGCTCTGCGCAGTAACGTCGTCCCGACTCTGCGGGTCAGTTCAGAGGTGTAACGTTAACGTGCGAGTTTACTGTCGATTCTTCCACATGTCGTTTGAATGTTGTTGTAGTATCACACGTGGATGTCAGCTGAAATTGTAACCCAAACCGTACACGAGTTTAAAGTCTTTAGAGATATTTAGCTGCCTGCTACCGTGACTAGTCCAGGGTGCCTCTCTGGTAGCCTACATGGAAGTTGTAGGTTATTTGGATGTTCATCCCTCAGTTACTGTAGCTACAGAATTACAAACGCCCCTCAAATCTAAAATATGCGTTGGATTGTATTTTAAGTTTCAGGTGTTAATTTTTTATTTTTATTTTGCGTAAGTTAGTTTTAATGCAACCCACGGTCCTTTTCTATAAATTTAACATTTTTAGACTAAAGTAATTTAATGCTATAATTGTCATTGAACAGGAGAAAGATGCGTCAGCTGAGGCCGAGGAGGAGGAGGAGGAGGAGGAAGAGGAAGACATGGTGGTAAGTCTGTCCTTCATAAACTTGATGAATATTCTATTATATAAAATATTAAATTTTAAATTTTAAACAGAGCACAAAGAAAAAAACCCCAACAAAAATGTGAGTATGGACACCAGCCACCTTAAATAACTGTATACATAAAGAAATAGACATTTTAAGGATAGAATGACACACGAGCCCACATTCAAGAAAAGTCATCATTCGGTTCGTGCATCACTGCAACAGTACAGAATCTGTACTTTTGTTACTTCAGTATCTTTTTTTCTGCTACTTGTACTCCACATCACTTCAGAGGCAAATATACTTTTTACTCAACTTCATTAAATCGATAGCTTTAGTTACTTTGCAGTTTCGGAGTAATGATACAAATATAATTAACAAATGATGTATTATAGGCTAAGATAAGCTACTTTATTTATCGCTGGGGGGAATTTACAAGCTGCAGTATGTAAAAAGTTAAATTCACTCCTGTCACATTAAAGTGAAGAACACAATAATTATAATTCACTATACACACACACACTGAAATGGACCAGTCTGCATAATCCATACTTTTACTGTTTTGTCCCTCTCAGGACCCTCTAGAAACAATACGAGCCAAATGTGAGCAGACTGAACACTGTGTGCACTACAAGGAGCGTCTGGAGACCTGTGAAACCCGGGTCAGCTCCAGAACCAACACTGCGGAGGAGTGCACAGAAGAACTCTTTGACTTCCTGCATGCTCGGGACCATTGTGTAAGTGTAAGACGACACAAAGATGGTGGAAGTGGAGGAAAATATGTTGTGGCCTTTTCTCTTTCAGTGCCCAAACTTCAAATGAGATTCCAGACTGCAAGTCACTTGATTTTGAGAAGGCACCAATTGTGTTCTCCTTACAGGTAGCACACACGCTGTTCCACAATGTGAAATGACCTGCCTGACCAGTTCCCACCACAAGCTGCAGAATCTACTGAACTGCCAAAATTGTAAAAAAAAAAAACGCACAGTTCTGTCATTGTCCTGTGTTAATGTAAATTGATTTTTCCTTGGGTTCCTGGACTAGACTCATGCCACCCTTTCTGTATTCAGTGCATATTTTTGTAGACAGCATCAGCAGTTTGTAAAATAGGAATCACTGCTTGTATAGGTAATGGGTGCATCCAAGTTGTTAAAGGATGTGCAAAGAAATGACTCTAGGCTATTACTCACAATGGAGTCAGTTCATATGCAAATCACAAGTATGCTTCTCCAGTAACTGAGAGTTTGCCTCAGGTTCAGTCATGGATTCACAATTCAGACGGGAAAATAAAGGTTTTTTGGTTTCCAGTTTGTCTGAGTTGTATCATTTTAATGCATTTGATTCACCTTTGGTTCAGGTGGAAGCGTTTGCCTGACTGTTTACTCAGGACTTGTCTGTGGGTCTGAGAAATGTAAATGGATCTTACTTGTATAGCGCTTTTCAACCATTGAAACGCTTCCCAAAGCGCTCCAACAGTAATTTAAGCTTGAACAGTAACATCCAAATGTGCAATTTGGATGTTTAGGGCACATAATATTGCAAGAATCAATGCAATTTTTTGTGCAGGTAAAATGTTATAGTAACTACAGCATCCCAGTTTGAGAATTGTCACTATACAATAATTATGGAGAGATGATGCATACTGAATTATCATGTAGTGATTATATGGTATCAGAGGAACACTTGTAGCATGTTTAAGGAACTGTTGCCCTGTAGTTAGCGCTTGCTCATGGTGGAATTGTTGGGTCTACACATATGGAGTTGGTTTAGACTTGCTCTAGATTAACAAGTGCTATGAGATAACTTATGATATAGCGCTATATAAATAAAATTGAATAGTTTACTGCCTTTTATACAACTTTCATTTAACAAAATAAAAGATATTGTGTCCAGGTCTGGGCGTTCAAGAAAAGGTAAAGGGCATCTGTAGGCTTTTGTAAATAATCCTTTTCTAAATACTTCTTGGTACTAAATACTTTTGGTTTTTGTGGTGGTTAGCAATGACAAAACCATGCTCCACACATTGAGTAAAACTTTATTTGGATATACAGTATGTCAACAATCATGATAATAAATTAAACAAAGGAATTATAAAAATAAGCTCTTAAAAAGTTACAGTAATGATCAGAAGGGTGCAGTGTGACTTTCAGTACTGTAGGTTAAAACAGGGCTGTGAGGTAGACAGTGAATGTAGAGGTCTGTGGTTGTTGTCGTTTACAGAAACGAGATTGTCCCCAAACTCACAGTGCGTAATGTTATAGAAGATGGATATGAATTCACCTTCTCACCAAGAGTTTTCCTTATTGCTGTTGCCAACAAAATCATTCATGGAGGCCTGCAGAGAGCAGTGGAGACAGATTAAGTTATTTTATAAGTAGCGTGTCTACAGGTTGTGACAATAACATGAGTAAGAGCTCTGCACTCACCTGCATAAGCAGCCTCTCCTTCCTCAGTTTCTTGTAGAAGAGGAGAACATCTGGATCTGCCCTGACCACGCAGGGGTTAAAGTCCATGACCCTCAGGCCCTCCAGACTCCGAGCCCGAGACAAGGCCACGTAAGCCTGGCCACTCTCGAACACACGTGCCAGAGAGATTTCCACGCAGTCCAGAGTCATTCCCTAAGACGAATGGTTACAGGTCAAAACTAATGACATGTTAGCAAGCAAAAGCAATTTTACAACCCAGAATTTGGCATTTTAAAATAAAGCAGCCTGCATTGATGGATATTCCAGTATTTTACCTAAAACCTGTCCAAAAATAAGGGGATTTATTCACAGCTCAAAAATACAGATAGTGAATTAAGCTATTAAGCACAAACCAGTGACCTACATCAGACACAAGATTGAGTGAAAAATAAAGATCATTGCTCACTATAAAGATTTGATAACAGTTATTTCAAGATTCAAGGCCACATGGGCAATGTCTCCACCCACACCCTGTTATTCTCAGATATTGTAATTATTTCCATGTCCACTCATTTCCTCTGAAGGGATGCAGGTGTGGGATTTCCTTTTCATTTCTCTGTGTTTCAGCTCCTCTTGCTGTAGATCAAATATGGGTGACACTTTGGTCGTGACCATTGACCTCAATTACCTAGAGGGACCATAGACCTCTCTCACCAATTTTAGAGTCTGAGGTAAGGGGCAGGGCATAGAATATGTTGTGGGAGTAGAGCGGGCAGCTGCTGGCGTTACAGCCAAGTGAGTGGTGGTGACTCAGTTGTGGCTAGTGGTTATAATGGGTTAACGTCTGCCCAGGCCTCTAGCAATTTCCTTCATCAAATAGCATTGTTGAGTTTCTCAACCTGCTGTTAAGGGGAGGGGGGGAGCGAGAGAAAAGAACTTGAATCCCAGGTCTGTTCACCCGGTATTAAATTTGGCTACTTATCCAAATTCAGTCTGCCCATTTTATTCCACTGGGGGGTCAATCTGAGCAAAGCTTTTTTTTTTTAAAGAAATACAGCATCTCTGTATTAATGAATCGAACACTTGTAATATTAATTGTGTTGTTCCCCCCATCACCAACTAGTATGAAATACTTACTTAAAAAAACTCATGAGTTTGTGGGGAGTTCAATTTTAGATATGAAAGGCCAAACTATAGAGTAGTGCTGCTTCCAGCTGTGTATCAACAGCACACTCAAAAATCGACTGCATTTAGTCTGCACACTGTTTGCTAAGAGTGAACTTTATTTCGTCACTTTTCTGGTGTGAACACACTACATACTCAAAACCTGCTTAGAAATAAGATTGTAACATTGTCATGAAATTGACTAAGACACTACTGTGCTGGTGTCAGAAATAAATCCATTTCAAATTAGTCATTGATAATAGAATACCATTAGTGAATTCCTAGAAACTGTTAGTAAGAGGATCATTTTTATCTGAACAATCTGTATTTCTGACATCACTCCACTTCCCCCTCCTGCTGGTGTTAACCTGGGATGACAAGCAATGTGGACAGTGATTGAGTGTCAATTGCAATCAAATCAGCCAGTTTTAGCTGTCTAGAGGTGCCTGCAAATGCAGTACAAAAAATATAATAACAAATAAAGTTTCAGACCAATTAAATAGGCTGTCATCAAGGAAGTCCTTCAAGAGAAACCTACACAACACAGTGGTGACCCAGGTAGGAAATGTCAAATCAATCAGTGATTTTATGAGCACTTGTCTTTGTATTTTTGTGTGAGCTGTAACCAATACACTGTATGGCTGATTGAACCTGGACTCACTTGGCTCTTGTGGATGGAGATGGCCCAGGCCAGTTTGAGTGGAAGCTGCTGTCGACTCAGGTAGAGCCCACCACCGGACTTAAACACCCATCGCTCGGATTTCAGCACCTCTGTAACGCCGCACAGGAAACGCACACGCGGGAGTCCTGAGGAAATGAGTCAGTACATGGCTGATTCACCATCGTTAGCCAATTTATTTCTGCCTGACCTGCCGAATCAACATGAAGACTTTCAATTCTTCAATTAAATATCCTCCAGTGCTGTTATTGTTACCGGAAGCAGCTACAGGTGACTGCAGTGCCAAGGAAGCTCTGAATTGTAGGTGTTGAAGAGAAATTAGCGTTTAGAGCGACGGCTTTGATTGACTGGTGGGGTTTAGGCATGGCTTTGAAGTGGATACGGTTATAGTTTGCAGCTATGGCTATTGACACACAAACTATGCCATCTTATAGCAGCAGTTAACCATACATACTTATAAGTGAACACAAGAAATGGGTAGTTGGCGTCCTGCTAAACACCCAACCCTCATCACAAAAAAAAAAGAGAAAAAAGAAAGGAAAGGAAACTGATTCAAGTGATCGCTGAGAAGTACACAGCAAAAAAAAAAGAAAGAAAAACAAAGCACAGACAACTGCCAAGCGAAGTAGAAATATTTTATCCTATTTGTTTTCTTGCTGAGAGTAAAACGAGAAGAATAGCGGTCTCATGTCTGTACAGTAAATATAAAGCTTGAGTCATGAGATAGTTAGCTTAAACGCTCCAGCATAAAGACTGGAACAAGTCACTGCACCTGGCCAAGACAGTCCAGCATAATACCCTGTAAAACTGCAACATGCCTTATCAGCTGTGTATGGATATACAATGATAGAACATGTGACTTATATTGGAGACTTGGACAAAGCTATGCTAGCCATTTCCCCATCCGTTTCCTCTTTGTTAAGCTAAGTATCTCCATTTACTGTATAGACACGAGTGGTCTCAATTTTCTCATCCAACTGAGCACGACGAGAAATAAGATAACATTTATCAAAACTATCAAATTTAAAATGTGTAACTACATGACTAAAATTCAGCTAGAACCCTCTCCCCCAGCAAGTTCTGGCTTGTGAGCAAATATTTCTGCAATGTTTCAAGAGAATATAATAAATAAATACTGACCATGCTGTCCAGACTCAAAAGCCACCACAACCCCTCGTGCTCCATTCACCAGACCTCGAGCGACATCCAGGTTCTTCGTCAGCATGACCTTGAAAAGAATGAATCACCAAAAACCTTAAAGCGCACCTTCTCTCAGAGTGAGTGCAGTATTCGACACATAAAAGTGAATTGTTGCGTGCGTGCGCACACACACCTGAGCTCCTACTTTGAGTTGGACCTGTCTACTGACGGGGCTATGAGCGTCTATGTTCTTCACCAGTGCTGGGTCACTGTCCAGTGCCTCAAACACACGCACCGACCCTAAAGGACAGAGATTCATTAAACAGGCGACTCATAATGTTAATAACATTGTTAAGGGAGGCAATTTCATGTACAAAAAATTTGAATGTTGATTGGTTTTTTTTAAAAGACAAAAAAATGATGCAGTTAGGGTTTACAAAATATAAGTATACCAGAACAGGAAACAACAGAGTCAGAAAACAAATGTCATCCGGCTGAGACCGGTAATACCTCTTGAAAGGAAACAGGATTCAAGGCAGTTGCTATACACTGTTTTTGTTTTTGACAAATCAATTTTCACCTGGAGCCAAACCAAACGAGGTAACACCTGCATCAGGCTGAAAGAATGCAGACCTGGCAGCTGCTGGAGTCTGTTCTCGTTTGTGAGCTCCACGTCATCCTTGTGTGTGCACAGCCTGGTTGCTAGAATGCCGTCCCTCTCGATCTGATGGTAGGTGCTGTCCATCAGCTTAGCGGTGACTTCATCCGACACCCTGAATGGTGTTAAGATGGAACTTGATTGAACTTCTCCTTTAGAAGAACTAATTCTGTAGCAAACATTTTCTGTAGAATATAATATATAAAAATGACCTGTTGTGCCCGAGAGGTCTGCAATGGCTCTATATGCATAACATACATAACTAGATATCACATACTGTACATTTGGTACAAAACTATTAGAAACATTACAATTACATTAGCTGTACAAAAAGAGATTTTGGCAATTACATTGCCTGAAAAATGGAGCCCTTATTTTACCTGCCCACTCTCACTGCCTGCAGGAGGGAGATGAAGGCCGGGTCTGTTTGCCTCCGCACTTCTGTCAGCTCCATGTTGACCTGGATGACCTTACGCCAACTCCTGGCCTGAAGGCACATAGAGGGTAAAGTCATGTCAAATTGCACCCATTAATGTTGTTCAGAATGTAGGCATCATGGGAACAGCATAGACCATCATGAGTGGAAATGACTCAATACAGTACTGACTCACACAGCCATTTATATAAATGGAGTACATAAAAAAAATAAACAGAATTGCCAGAATATACCATAGAGTTGAATGAATGGGTCAGACAGTTTCATTCTAATTTTTCTTTTGTTTTTTTTAAATATCACGACATATTGCAGGGTAGTAGTGTTGAATTGAAATGGAAAATGCATTTCTGGTATTTCAGTGTGAATTACCTATTCGCCGTAAACCTGATCAGCTTACTGACACAGCGTTACTAAATCTATGACATAGACAAACAGTTGTAGGATCCACAATAGTCTCACCTGGAAGCAGAAGCTGGCCTTTTCCTTTCCCTTAGAAACAGGAGGCAGCTGGAGGAAGTCGCCACATACGATCAGCTGGATGCCTCCGAACGGCTCAGTAGACCTCCGAACGGACCTGCAAAGGTTGAAGTAC